>APFE030020282.1:157981-196521 GCA_000404065.3 Pinus taeda | reverse complement strand
TCCATGAGAAGTATCAAAATACTTACCCGTTACACATCTTACATTTTCCACATTAGAAAAAAACATAAAGTTAAATAATTGTAACTTTACTTTCGATTATTATTATAATAAATTATAAAAAAATCAATATATGAGTCAAATATATGTACATTTAAAAAAAAGTTAGAATATTCGGTGGGTTTAACCATGAAATTCACTCCCACTTATGAAGCAAATTTTTAAAGTTTGTAAAATTTCCCTTTTCTACAATACCATGATCAAGATCATGAACTTGTCAATAGCACATGCACAATATGACATATCTTGATACATAAATATGATAAAATTTGATATACATTTTATTAATTAAATTATTTTTAAATTAATTAATTAAAAACCATAACAAATACATAATAAATATTAAACCCTAGCTCTATTAATACTAATATTAAATATTCCATTTTATATTCCATGAATTAAATACTATGATAACCTAATAATTAATAATAATTTAAATAAAATTGTAAAAAAAATTATAATTATTTATTCCAAATATTAAAAAAATGTGATCTAAAATGATGATATGATTAATACAAAAGCCAATTTCAAAGAATCAATATGGATCACAAAATTCCCAGATAAAAAAATGTATGCATCTCTCATATTAAAATATAAACTTATTAAAATAATTAAAATTCAACTTTTGAAAGATAAGTTTCCAAAAACACACATTTACAAGGCCAACACTATAGAATACTACATTAACAAAGGATTTGAAAACAACCTTTTAATTAAATTTTGATAATCATAAAAGCTTACTATTAGATATGTAATTTAACACTACTCTACATAACTTTATATTCTCTAAGCGTCAAGAGGGATCAAATGTCTTTTACCTCTAAAGGATATTTTCATCTCAAGAGATTTGATTGCATCAAATTTGTTTCTACTTTAAAATTGGTTTTCATCTACGGATATTTGATCCCTCTCTGAGCTTGGTAGATCCAGAGTTAATGGATCTCATATGGTCTCATTTATCTATTTAAATAGCTTATATTCCACATGAATACCATGAGTCAATACCATGGTTTCCCAATACCACAAACTCTCCTCTACTCTAGTGTGGCTCCAGTATGGGTAAGGCTTCAAAAAAATTCCCTACATCCTTGAAATTTCTCTATGTTCGCTACTATTAGAAATGAAATAGGAAAATATCACAGTTGTAGCATTGGACCTCATCATTTCCCTAAAACCACTTATGCTTGATTATGTGTGGAGATTCATTTTAATAAGGGTTTTCCTCTTAATATCAACCTAATGACACAACATTATGTATGGGTTCAAACTCTAGATTAAGAAAATGTTTCATTCTAATAACGTACATGTTATTAAATAGGACATGCGATAAAGAATTTTTCCAAGAGGCTATAGAATAATAAAGGTTGAAAAATAAGCCAGAGGACTAAATGGTGGGAGGGTGCTCAACCAAAATATGATATTGTATACAAGGAAAAAGAAATATAGCATATGGAGGAAGAAAAATAAACTTAGGAAGAAGACAATGTAGATTTGTGGGAGGAAGAAAAAGAAAACTAGTAAGAAATACAAGTTAAAGAGGATCCACCAAATTCTGAAATAGATGAGGTCCAAATTTGGTAAACCCCCATGAGCTCTAGATCCACCGTTGAGTTTACAGGAAATAAAATTGAAAATGAAATGTATTGGGCTAATGTGTTAGATAACTAATCCTTAAGATTAAGGTTGGGTTAGTTTGTATCAAGGTGATTAGTTGTTAGAGTCCTAGAAGAACCAGAAACTAATTCAACAATTTCTTGTATGTATTAATATCTATAGATTGTACATCATTTATGGAGATCAATATTTAGTATAGTTGATTTTTATTTCCAATATCGTGTGCATTAGAATGGCATTCAATGTAGTTCCTCAAACTATTATGAATATGGAAGTGCTCATTCACGAATAACTCATTTAGTAAAAAACCGAAGTCTCTTTGGCTACAACTCTGACTCTAATTGGTATAGGTTTTGGCTCAGGCTCACTTGTGAATCTATGACTCAAACTCGTTTGATGTCTCGAACCTATAGCAGACCACCAAGAATTCCCCACTTATTGAATAGAGGGTGAGAAGTATTCTTCATCACTGAAGGGCTAGTCAATACTGACAAACATATCCTACGATATGACCTATGAATCTTCTTGTCTCTTTTTGGCCAATCCTAAGAAGAAATCCATCTGAAACTTAGTGTCTCTCTTGCAATAGTATTATTTATGGAACATCTATTTGAGTGCTGATTACGCTTTCCACAATGATCACATAGGTGAAGATCAAAACATTGATATTTAATATGTCCAACTCTATAACATTGTTAACATCGATCATTTTTTTCTAGAACAACACCACCAAAATATCTATCACTACGAAATTTTATAGGTCTAGAAAAATCAGAAATATGATAAGATAGATCAAAGATATCCTTGATATACACCAAATGAGTTATGTGTTTGTTATGTGTAATTTCTTCCCACGATCTTATAAAGGTTTTCACATTAGGTATTTTATTTACATCCAAATTTTCTCCAGAACTAAATGCATTACTCTAATCATTTTTTGACTAATAATGGGAGTCAAAATTAAAAGGGAAGTTCTCAACAAAAACAATCTTAGAATCATAACACTTATGCTGAAGTTCATCTCTCTGGAACTCAGATTCGAGTTGCAAAAACTCGATATTCTCATGTGTATTTTGAAAATAGGTTTTAATGTCAAAAAGCATGTCCTTACTAATTTGGACATTGTTATGAATAATAAAAAACATTAGAATACTTAGAAACTCTAACAAATCACTGACTCTTGTCATTTTCTCCAACTTCCTATTAAAGAAAAACCTATAATAAAATTTCAAAAGGGTGTCAAATACCACTGAAAATGCACCTGTTTACAATGAAAATTCAACAAGAATTTATTAGATAACAAATAGTTACATGCTAAAATAAAAGTGAAATTGTTGTTAACAAAATGCCCCGTTCTATGAAAACTTCAAGTTTATGTGTGTTTAACAGTGGTATCATAATAGAGGTCGATCAATTTTGTTGATTTCATTGAGCCACTTTTTTGTGGCCTTCTTTGGAGCCCCTTTTCTCACATACTTTGAACTCCTTTTAAGTAGTGTGTCTATGGCATTATGAAGAATCGAGATGACTGAGAACATGTGGAGAGCTTGATGAATCTTTGAATTAAAAGGAGAAAACGGCATGTGAAAGACCAGTTAACAAGAGATGTCTATTATTGAGAAATAGTGTTGTAGCATAAAGAAAAGGTATGAATTATTGTTTTAATCAAATGAATTTTTTTTAGTAATATTTAGCTAGAAAGGAATAGCTGCGTGCAGGCATGGTGATAAAAAAGATGTAGTCAAAGAGTGTGAAAGAAGATTTTTTTTAAACAAAATGTTCTGGACATTAGAGGTTAAAAGGATATTTAAAAGATATGTTGCATGCTAAATTATGATGAAATGTGGAAATATTTATGAAAGGTAAAATTAGTAAAATAAAATTCATTGATTTTAAAATTTATACGAGGCATTTTCAAGAATATTAGATCAAGGAATATATTTTTTTCAATTTTTTATTACATCATTAGTTCATGAAAATCAGACTTGATGGCTATACATAGAGCATGGAGGCACGAAAATAAAAGAATTAAATATAATATAATATTGTTTTTGTGCTATCATTGAAAACAAACAACAATGGAGGAAGTTAATCACTCAATGTGAATACATTTCCTATATATTCTATATTACTTCCAAAGCCAACATACTTGTGTGGAAGTTGGTAGAGCTACAAAAGTGAAAATGAACAGAGAAAGAGGTAGAGCCAGAATGGTGAAAGTGAACAAGAAATAAGTAGAGCCATAAAGGTGAAAGTGAACAAAGAAAGAAATAGATAAACATAAAATTTAATAGGAGAAACAATTGGTGGGTATCGAGTGAATGGAAATTGTATAAATATTGTGATCAAAGAAAAAATTTATCATTTCTTTTATTATATTTAAGAAAAATAAAATTGTTAAAGAAAGGTGAAATGAGAAAGTAAAAGTAAAAGTGTCTAATTCTTAAATTAATTCACTTGGAGTTAAAAGTGGTGGAAATATTTCAAGACAAGTTTGTTTTGATTTGATATAAGTTTTAATACCTGAAGGTTGAAATATTTGAGGAAAAGTTTGTTTTGATTTGAAATATGTTTTAAAACTTGAAGAGAAAAATAAAAAGGGAAATAATGAGATTTGAAGCTAGTTCTCTACTAGATTACTTTTTAAGCCCACCATCAAATCACTAATCCAAATTTAAGAAAAAGGACAAAGGAATTTATATTTTCTTATAGAGGAGTACTTCAGATATTTGAAAATTTTGAGGATTTGTTTGAAGAATCTTTTGGTTTCTTGGTATATGAAAGAATTGACTATGCGAGTTCATGTGTATGTCAAACAAATTTTAAATTATAATTCTTTGACTATAAAATGAAAGAAAGAAAAGGCGTCATGGTTGGAAGAGATCATTTGGTATGTGAAAGATCACAAGATCAGATCTTTGTGAAGACAATTTTTGTCGAAGTTGTCATAAGAAGGGGACATTTTGTCTGTAGCAATTCAAATTTTATTTGAGTATGTCATTATTTGTTATCTCGTGAAATTTTGTTTTCAAATTTCATTGCAAACATGTGCATTTTCGGTAGTAGCTGACACTCATTCATATCAGTTGATTTTAGGTTTTCCTTTGACGAGAAGCTAGAGAAAATGATTAAATTTGATGATTTGTTACAATTATTAACCAGTCTAATGTCGCCCATGTTTCATAATAGTGTCTAAATCAGTGAAGACAGCATGTGTGACATTAGAAGTTGTTTGCAAAATTCACAAGAGACAATTGAGTTTTTTCAACTCGTATCTCAATTCAAGAGAGACAAAATTCAACAGAAGCATTGTGATTATAAACTTGTTTCTATTCAAAAATTTATTTTTTATTTTGACTCCCATCAACAGTCAAAGTTTACTCAGATTTGTAAATGCATTTTAGGAGAAAATTTGGGTACAGTGGAAAGTCATGTTAAGGAAAGTATATGCGAGATTCATTTGCATACATATGTGAAACCTATCATTCCCAAAACTTGTATAAGACCATGGGAACAAATTACACATATCAAACCTAGAACTAGTTTGGGTTATAAGAAATATGTTCTAGATATATCTTTTCATCTTCCTCGTTTTTCTGAACCTATACAATTTCGTAGTGCTGGATTTCCAGATGGTGTTGTTCCAAAAGAAATTGATCAATGCCAACATTGTAATAGTGTTGGACATTTCAAAGATTAGTGATTTTATCTTCGTCCATGTGAGAATTATGGAAAGTGCAATCACCATTCAAAGAGATGTTCTAGAAAGAAGACTATTGCAAAAGAAAAACTAAATTTTGGATGGATTACTTCTTGGGATTGGTCGAAAATAACTGAGAAGATCTACAAATCATATTGTAGGATATGTTCAAGGGTGTTGACAAGCCTTTCAGTTATGAAGAATACTTCTCACCCTGTATCCAACAAGGGGGAATTGTTGGTGGTCTGTTATATGTTCGAAGTTTTTTCAAGCAACACTGAGTTAGAGATCCATAAGTGAGCCTGAACCGCAAACTATACCAGTTAAATCCATAGTTGTATAAAATGAGACTTCAGTGTTTGTTGAATAAGTTTTTTGTAAACCAACACTTCTAAGTTTTTAATTGTTTGAGGAACTACATTGATTGTTGTTGAGTTTATGGTCACCTTAAAACCACATTTTTGGTTTTTTTGAGAACTTCTATGAAGGTTCCAGATTTGGTGTTTATTGAGACCTTGACTTATTCCATATTGATTTGTGGTCATCCTTAAAAACCATTTATGATAGACATTCAACTCTTGGTCGAGATGCATTTTGCAATTTCAGTTCTCATTCTTTGACTTTGATACATCCCTTTAGATTAAGAGGGGGAATGTTAGACAACTAATCCTTGGGATTAATGTTGGATTAGTTTGTATTAGGGTGATTGGTAATTAGAGTCCTAGAAGACCCAAAAGCTAATTCAATGATTTCTTGTATGTATTAATATGTGTACATTGTACATAATTCATGGAGATCAATATTTAATATATTTCATTTTGTTTTCCAGTATGACATGTCTTACATGTTTGATTTTATATCCAAAACGTGGTAAAACTAACAAAGAGCACTCTAAAAAGAGAAACACCAAGGATCTACCAGAAGACATGGATTGGATTCATGTTGGGAAAAAGGGAAAAAACATCTCTTCAAGGAAAACTAGAAGTCACACAAGGTATAAACAATAAGAAATAATGGAAAGAAAAAAAACTTGGATCTTTAGAGTTTTTGGAAAATCTTCTGGCTAGAAACGAAATACTTTTTTTTATCACTAAGATCTCACTTGAGAGTTTGGATTGAGTCACTATGATCAATTTAAAACCCATAAGGGATACTTGAAATAGTGAATAAATGTAATGGTGTTGTGTTTGATCCAAACTTTCTTTTCCAATAAAACTTTCATGCCCATTCTAGTAAAAGGAAGAAAAAAATAGCTTAGATCCATCCTAACTCAGGATTTAGCAAACAATTACCAGAATTAAGATGGATATATATATATGTATGTATGTATGTATGTATGTATGTATGTATGTATGTATATGTATATGTATATGTATATATATATATATATTTTATATATTATATATATATATATATATATATTATTATATGTTAAAATACTTTATTTATATGATTTACATTGGAAATTATATATATATATATATATATATATGTTATATTATATATAATTATATATATATATATATTATAATATTATATATATATATATAGATGTTAAATACTTTTTTATATGATTACATTGGAAATTTTTTTCTTTTTATTAATATCTTTTTAATTTTATATATCTACTTATGTTAAGAGATTAAATAATTGTATATATATTTCGTAATAAATTGTAGAAAACACCTATTAATAAATATGATTAATATTTGATAAACTTAAATCCATGATAAGCGTCAAAACACTCACTCCATTACACATCTCACATTGCCCAGATTAAAAAAAGTCATAAATTTTAAATAAATTATAAACATTATTTTAAATTATTATCATAATTAATTAAAAAATAAAATTAAGATATGAGTAAAGCATATTGTTGGGAGAGGGTCCCTGGGTCAAATTTTGTTAAATTTTGCTAAGTTTATTTTAAGATCTCTGCATTTTCAGGAGCAAAGCACGAGTAGCACAGGTCAATAGGAGTGAAGGGGTATTTAGGAGGGTCAAAGCCCCTTAGTTTGTTAAAGTCAATTTTATTTGAGACCCATCCATGGTTCATGGAATATGGTATTGTAATCAAAGAAGAATATAAAAGAAAGTCATATAAGAGTCATATCTAAGCAATAGAAGTTCATGAGTTGCACCTAATTTTATCTATTATGTACTTGGGTGAATGTTAAGGCTCGTGCAGTTGTGTGCATGAAGACCTTGGTAAGTCCACAACGAGCTCTACAAGCCCATAAAGTTGTGTGTGCAAGGTTGGAAAGAGTTGTATCTGAAGATGTGAATCATAATAAGGAATTATTTGAGGAACTATCTATGCATCTGTGTATGACTATATTATCTCTTAATTTACTGTATTTATGATATTTGAATTAGTTCAATCAGGAAAAGTACTTAATAAATTCAAAAATACATAGATCTATTTGTTTATGTGATCTTATGCATGTTTAACGTAATCGGCAAAGGAGATAAGTATGTCTACTGTTATTTACTGTAAGCTCTCGGTTTCAAATTTTAGGGCTCATGAAGGTCAAGGAGAGCCCTAGATATGCATAAAATACATCACATAAACCTCTGGATTTAGAAAACTAGTTCTACAATCCCCCAATATTGTCACGGGTGAGACTACAGCCTGTGCTACATGGATTGTTTTCGAAAGGGCTAGTAGTGTAGGGTTTTGTTGGTTTGCACGACTAACTTGAAATCTGGGTCCAAGCCCACTCAAGCCAACAAATGGTTCAGGGAGAAAAGAGCTGTTATTGTTTATCGACGAACTCAACGCTAATAATCAATAGATGTTTGCAAAAATACCACAGGCCTGTGACAAGGTGAAGCAGTGAAATCAGTAGCTAGAGCGAACCCTTACCCAAGTATGCAATGAGCTCCATGAGCTCCAAATTCTAGCAGAGGTCACCTCAACAGAGAAAATTCAAAAGTTAGCTACTGCATTGAAGGAATCCAAGGAGGAAACTAGAAAGGTATGGTTTGGGCTACAGTTGCAGATTTGAAAGCTCAACCTAAGCTGCAACCAACCATACCTCCAGAGGTCAGAGAGCAGCGTGAAGTTGCCATTCAAACATATATGACAACTCTAGCAACTATAGTCAAGGACTGCAACCAATTATTTGAGAAAAAAATGAAGATGTGGACGATCGAAATTGGCATCCGTGAAAATAAATTGTAGTTTGATGAGATCATGGCAAAAACGTCGACCATAGCACCTGTGCAGAGGTTCACCAAACTCCAAGAAGGTAAATTCATATACACCCAAATTGATGAGTTGTGTGAGAGGGCCTTTATCATTTCCTCAAGGATGCAACCATGGGCCGATGAAGCAAGCCAACTGTCACAGGTTTTCCAAAGTAAGTTAAAAGCTCTTCAACAGACACAAAGAGCCATGAACCTTGTAGTTCAAGGTCCAAAGACAGAGAAATTCGTCAAAGAATTTTGTAAGGATGTTGCACAGGGAACATAAGATCTACAAGTGTTGAAGATAGAATTCAATGACCTACAAGAAAAAGATGAGGCAACACCAGTAGAGTGACTCGTTATGATTCATGACTTTTTGTTGGGGGCCTATAGGAACGGGTCTCCTAAATCATTTTTTGTTAAATTTTGCTAAGTTTATTGTAAAATATGTGCATTTTGAAGAGTGAAGCACAAGTAGCGAAGGTCAATATGAGTCAAAGGGGCTTTAGGAAGGTCAAAGACCCTTAGTTTGTTAAAGTCAAGTTCTTTTGGGACCCGCCCATGGTTCGCAGACCATGGTATTGTAATGGAGGTAAAATATAAAAGGAATTCATAGAAGAGTCATAGCTAAGAAATAGAAGTGCATGAGTTGAGTCTAATTTTATCTATTCTGTACTTGGACGAAGGGGAAGGCTCCTCTCGTTGTGTGCACAGAGACCTTAGTAATTCTACAGTTGAGTGTGTAAGCCCCTGCAACTATGTGTGCAAGGTTGGAAAGAGTTGTATGTAAATATCTTAAGCATAATAAAGGCTTATTTGAAGAATTATCTGTGTATCTGTGTATTATTGTTTTATCTCAAAATTCACTGTTTTTGTGATCTGTTGAATGCATTTAAGAAGTAAAAGTACTTAGTTGATTTGCAAAGCTATAGATCTATTTATTTATATGATGTATTGCATGCTTAGCACAATCAACGAAGGACATAAATCTATTTACTATTATTTATTGTAAGTTCTAGGTTTCAAGATTTATGGCTTCAAAAGGTCAAGGAGAGCCCTAGATCTATAGAAAACATATCACATAAACCGTTGGATGTAGGAACCTTGTTCTAGCACCCCCCAAAACTGTCTCGAGTGAGACTGTAGCCTGATGTACACGTGTTGTTGCCAAAATGGCCGATAGTGTAAGGGATTTTTGGTTAGCGCAAGTAACTTCGAACCTGGGTCTAGGCCCTCTCAATCCAACACATAGATATATTTGAAAAATTACCCAACAATATTCTCAACCATGGAAATCCACCCCCACTTTACTAAGGAAATTCTTAACTTGTAAAGAGCGCTTCCTATAACATCGTGGCTTTTCAATAACACGTACCCAATATGACATGTCATTTTATTTAATTTATTTATTTGAAATAAACCATCATAGATCCATCTTAATTTTTGATCTGCGAGGCACCTAGAAGGATCAAATCTTAGATCAAATATTTTCATTCGAAAAAGGTTTTCATATCAAGAAATTTCATCCCTCCTAGGGCATGCTAGATCTAGAGTTAAGATTGATCCCTTCCTGTGCTTAGTAGATTGGAGTTCAGATTATCTATGTTGGTTTAATTCCCCCCTTTAAATAGGCTAAATTCCACATGAATACCATGGGATAATACCATGGACGAATTTTGTATTTTTTTTATAGGATTACTTTTGTTTTGTTATTTTTATCTTTATTATTTTATTTTATTTTCGCTCAGTCAAACTATTTACATTATATTAATCTTTTTATCTCTAATTTTTTTATATGTAATTTAACTTACACAAAATGTTAAAGATTATATTTCAACATCTCTACCATACTAAGTTAGAGAGCATCTATAATGCAATTAATTAAAAGAATAGAACTAATTTAAAGATAAATCTTAATGCTAATACTACTATAAATATTCCAACATATTCTATAAATGTTAAATTTTATTATAACCAAATAATTTATTAATAATTAAATAAATAAATATATAATATATTATATATATATATATATATATATATATTATATATATATATATATAATTTTTCTAAATATTTTATTCTAATATTAAAAACTTACGAATGTCTTATACTAAGATATAACTCTATTAAAATAATTAAAATTCAACCTTTAAAATATAATTTCGGATGCTAGTTCTATAGCCTTATAGTATAATTCTAATTATATTTGGATAACTAGAAAAAATTTAGTGTTAGATAAGCTTTGGATTTAGTGTCAAATACCATATCTCATTTTATTTATTTTATTTTTATATAGGTTATTTTTATTTTCTAATTTTTATTTTTATTTTTATTTTATTTTAATCAAGTCATAATCTTTACATTCTGTTATTACATATCTAACATATTGTGCTTATTTTTAATTTATTTTGACAAATTTAAAATGTTTACATTACATTCCAACATCTCAACTATACTGGATTGATAGTGTTAAATCTTGTCGAAGAGACAGTTGAATCTTGTCCAATGGTGAGCTTTAGACCATTTGATGCAATATCTCAGAGCTTCAATTTTATTTATTTATTTTTTTGTTTAAAGGAATCACCAACTAGGCTCATTCTTGTGCAACATATGGTTCACTGTTAAGGCTATCATTGTAACCTCTAGTTTCATTTTACACCATCTAAACATGACACAGAAGCTAGGCGAGGTTTGATCAAAGTGTCATTTTAAGGAGTTTTTTAACAATACATTATATCACTAGCTAATTTACACCAACGGGAGCTTGAACAAAATACATCATCTGAACTTTAATCCACTTATATGAACATGGGTTACGAAACCATTTTTTTAATATATAGTTTCCTTTAAGCTTAATCACCCCTCAATGTGTCCCATGACTTTTAGACCACACATGAATTAAGCTTTTGCTAAAAATAGCAAATTCCTCACCATTAAATCCAACCGCTCAGAGTTTCAATATTAAATTTTAGTATTCAATGATATTTTGTTTTTTTAATAATTTTTTATTTATTATAATTAATTATTAAAAATGTAATTAGCATAAATAATTAATAAGCCACATAAACAGAGATGTTAATAAGGCCTGTCCCATTACTCTCTTATAAAACCGCATGAACAATTCCCACATAAACGACTAATCATTGTGTATTCAAATCACAAGTACCAAATGTAATTGATCATTAATATTTGAACTTAGTACTACACAAATCTAATGACAAGTTCTATTTCTTGGCCAATTTATTCTTCCAAATAATAAATGGGTAATGGTTTAGGAACAATTTTATAGAGAATAAAAAGCCTAATAACAACTAACAATCACTTTTTGAAATTTTCTCTTCCATATAATATATGGGTACTCGTTTAGGCACAACAATATAGAGAAAAAAAAGCCTAAGCACAACTAAAATTCACTTTTTGAAATTTGTTGTGAGAAGATACTATGGTGTGAAATCAATAACAGTGGTTAGAATTTTGAGAATTAAAAATTTTAATTAGTAATACAAACCATGTGATGGGCTATCAATGAATATTATTATATTTACAGTTTTATTCATTTGGAGGTTACCCGCATAAAAATTAATTGAACAATCTTCCAACTTAAAATATTAAGTGAACAATCTTCCAATTTAAAATATTAACAAAAAAATTGCTCATTATTGTTACTTGAGTTTATTTTCTCTCCCTAGCTATATTTCTTTCTATGTTATACCATGTAAGTTGCTTTAGCTAACAAGGAACACTATAAGCGCTATTAGAGGACCATATTAAGTCACACATAATACATTTCAAGACTTTTTTAGTTTGGACACATGTTTAGAGACTTTAAATAAAATAGAGATACGTTGTGTACTTAGAAGATTGTATTCCATCACACATAATACATTTCAATATTTTTTTATTTTTTAGTTTGGACACATGTTCTCGTGATTTTTTTTTTTTTATAATTTGGACACATGTTCCAGAGACTCTAAATAAAATAGAGATATATTGTGCAGTGGGTAAACCCATAGTTGTTGATGAAGGAGCATCGACGCCATATTTTTATTTTTAGAACCAAGAACCAAAAGGAGTACAAAATTCTCTAAAGGGAAGCAATTTTTCTCATAAATAAATTATACATTACGTAGGTTGTGAATTAGGCATAAATTAGGCATGTGTCTCTCTATAATCATGTTGAGGTGTTAGATTAGGCTTGTGTCTCTTTGTAATCATGTAGAGGTGTTCTTTGTAATCATGTTGAGGTGTTATGTTATGTAGAGGTTTTTCTCATAAATAAATTATACAATACGTAGGTTGTAAATTAGGCATAAATTAGGCATGTGTTTTTTGTTCTATGTAATCATGTTGAGGGGTTAGATTACGCATCTCTTCGTATTCATGTAGAGGCATTTTTTGTAGTTATGTAGAGGTGGTCTTTGTAATCATGTTGAGGTGTTAGGTTATGTTGAGGTGTTCTTTGTAATCATGTTGAGGTGTTAGATTGGGAATGTGTCTTATTGTAATTAGTTGAGGTGTTAGGTTGTTTTTTTATTTGTCAAAGTGAGATTTTGCTAATGTAACAGGTTGAGGATTAGGAATCTAGAAGTTTCTAGGCTCTCCATAGATGTCCCATTTTTAATGTTTGCATTGAGATGTTTTTTCTAAACAATATTTTTCTGTTTTTGTATAGATAAAGGTATTTTTTATAGATAAATGTTTCTGCGATAGTGTAGATAGAAGTTTCATGATTTACGAATTTGGAATTGGTGAAGTGCCTTTCAAGAAAGAATCTGGAAGGAGGTCCATAAGTCTTTTTGTATATATTGTCTAGTTAATGAATAAATGTGAATTTTTTTAATTTATTCTATGCACCAATGTGTATGATTTCTCTGCTTAGTTTCTTTTTTGTAGATTAAATTTTGTACAGTTGGAGGAATGAAATGAGTGAAGGAACTATGTGCATGTGGTTGGAGTTCATCTTCAACTCTTGCTTTAATTCATAAGTGATCTGTGAGGATATTTTATTCCCTATTTCTTCAAGAGACGATCTTTGTAGACTTAATCATAGAGAGCGTAGCATTAGCCCCCATAAGGAAAAAAAAAAAAAAAAAAATTTCGGTCACCTAGATTGTGTGGTATCAAGCACAATGCTACATTGGGTGGTCTTTGAATTTGAATCTTAAAGTGTAAAAGAATCATGTGAGTGTGGGGATGAGTAAAGTCTTGGTTTCTAAAACAATTTAGAACTATGTGTATGGCTTAACTACTTCAATTGAATTATGAAGAAATTTTGTAAAGAACAGTGGTGATGGATCTACACAGTAATATATGTGCACCTATGGGATTGAATTGAACATGCAAGGAGGCATTGTGTCTAGTTCCAAAGCGAATTTGGTTGAGAAGATTGCCCAATTGAAGGTTGACAGCTAGGTAATAACAAGAAAATCTAAGACAAGTTCTGTTTGAAGGCATCACCAATAGTTAGCAATTCAAGAAAATAAGGAAGGTGATTCCCTCATGAGCATGACATAACTAGTGTGATCATTTTAATTGCGAGTCGTTTATCGATCTATTGGAATTTGGGCAAAAATATTTCAAAAAATATTATAGAGGTGGTGTTTGAGTCATGTTTTTAATCGTCTAAATGGATTCAGCACTATTGAAAACTTCTAGGACACCTAAAATTATGATGTTTGACAACATTTCCTTAAATTTATAAGAAATTGGCTGAACTTTTCAAAATATAGCTGAAATTTCCATAACTTTTAAGGAAAAAAACATAATGGTTAGACTACTGCTTTTAGTCGACGTGCTTCCAAAGAGGTCTAACCTCTGACTTCAAGTCAAGCCCACATTCAAGTTTGTTGTAGGGACCACAAAGGTATAAAATATATATACAAATATGGTTGGTCACATTTTATATAAAGGAAATCCTCAAGAAGAGTAAAGAGGGAATGAAGGACCATAGTTTAAATTGGAAATCGAGGGGATATAGAGAATAGCTCAATTGAATAGGAGCAGTCGTGATCATTATAGTTAAGTGAGAATTGCACCAATGTTAAAAGGGAGGCTTTGTTTTTTGTCAAAGAAGAAATGTTTCATAGCCTTTTGAATGGAAGGATAAGGAAAAGATGCATGGTCATTGAGAGGACTTGACAAGAGTTTTGATTTTGTCGGTAAACTCTTAAAGAACAAAAACCTTGGGCCATTTCAACGAGCCATTAAAGGGACCTATCATCAAAGTCGTATTAGAGCATTTGATCACTAAAATGGAGATTACAACCCGTGAATGAAAATTGTCGATGATAGTGAAAGAGAGAATCTCGTGGAGATTTGGAGCAATCCCCAAGAGGTAGTAAAATTTCTATTTTATAACTCATGATATTTTATTTCATAAAAGAAAGAGAAATGAATTCACTAAGATAATGAAAAGACCAGTGGCAGAGAAGGTAGAGGAATTTACATTTGAAGGAGATAGAGAACTACAAATAATTGAAGGGGAGTTCTCAAATCATAGTTGAGAGAAGAGTACATCAATCTAAAGGAGAATACCCCTATGGTAAGGAGGTAAATTTGGCTCTTGAAATTTTGTTTGATAAGGAATTTGGTAGCAGCATTACTGTGATAATATTTGAGGAGAGAATGAGTAGCATTTTTAAGGTTGTGGAAGAAAGGAACCTACAACAAGATGTTTGTAGTAGAACCAAGTTGCGATTGGAGAATGAAGAGGACAGGAGATCCTGGAGAGGATAGAACAAGTGATGTTCTTAGGGGGTGAGTAGAAGGTGGAGTAGCCAAAGAGGGCAATGAGTTCTCAAACATTTTCAGAGGAGAGAGCAAGCAAAACATCCATAACTAAGAAGAGGTGAGGTGTTTGGGTAACAAGTAAGGTGAAGCTTATGACAGGGACAAGTTGAAGAGGTGAGGTGTTCAGGTAATAAGTAAGGTGAAGCTTATTATAGGGCCAAGTTGAAAAACTTACGTGTTCAGGTAACAAGTAAGGTGAAGCTTATTATAGGGAAAAGTTGCAGCTCGTGGATGAGCATGTAGAAGCTCATACATAAGAAGAAGGGGAAGGTGAACATTGCTAGTCATGATGATAGGTTAAGTAAAAGCCACACAAAGGGGAGAAGAATGCCAACAAAAATGGCATGAGGAGGCTGAGTGATGAAGAGTTTGGAAGGGAAATGACTGAATTGAAGTCACAACTTGATGCATTGACGAAATTGCTATAGAAGAGGGAAGAGAACCAAAAACCAATCCTTATGAGGAGGTTCAAGTTATTTGTTAAATATAGGGAGTTTGAAACGAATTCCTCAAAAACCTAGAGAGTTATGGAAGAAGAGGGTGACGGCTTTTGTAAAATCTTAGTTGGAGGAAGAAACATTCTAGGTACTCGAGGCCAAAAAAGAAGCAGAAGGGGGATCATTTCTTAGAAAAGACCCTAAACGTAGAGGAATTGAGAGAAGTCTATAGATTTTTTCGGAAAATACCCTAAAGAAATTCAAAGCCTCGAGAAAATTATGACAATTACCACCCTCTCATCTCTTCTGGAAAATAAAATATCTCATGGAAAAAGACAAGGGGATCTTTTCGAGCATGAGTAAAGAATAAGAGAGAGAATGCAATTACCTAGCTAGGACATTGGAAGGTAAGGAAAGACACTTCCTAAGGAGTATTATTGAACTAGGGTTGAGCGAATGGAAGCTCCTATAACAACAAGTGGAGGTGGAAGCTCCTATAACATACCGAAGTCTATGTGTTCTAAGATGGGCTGGACCTTGATTCCGAAGAACTGAAACTTGATTCTCGATACTTTCAAAATATTGTTCTCAAATGTCAAGAGCTCGAGGGAGAACTGGACGTAATAGTAATAATAATAATAGTCGTTCTCATTTGAATGGTGGTGTGGTCTTTCCCAACTGAGTTTCCCTTGAGTTTTCCTTGCTACAAATAAGTGCCTAGACTTTATTTTATTAGAGTAAAAGTTTTTGTGTAAGTTAATATTATGAGTAAAAATGATGTTGCTATTGTTAAAGGAGTTAAATATGTATGTAAGAATGATGTTTCTATTGTTAAAATGAACATATTATTATGACTCTGAATCTGTTAATTAGAACATGGCATATAGATATGCGGTATAATATAGTACTGTAAATACAAAATAATCCATGGAATTAACGGTTAAAATGCAGCGTGGTAAATGCCTACCCGAGGAGTTTAAACCATAAGAAATGTATGCGCTAATTAGATTAAGAATAACTCTCATTGTAGTAAATAAACTTAATCCATATGGAACCCTAAGATGGGAGTATAACAAAATAACAGAAAGTAAAGTTGGAGTGGTACACCCTAGTTCTTGTGATTTCTTTAAGCGTTGAGGAGTTGTCGCCCCTTGTTGAGTTCGGTTGTCCCATAATGAGGACTACACACCGAACAATTCTGTGGATTGGTAATTATTCCTGAGAGGTACAACATGGGTCAGGGAAGGTCCCGACTAGACCTCTGTCGGGTATCGTGTATAAATAAAATAAGAGAGTCAACAGATAAATATATAGTGTATAAACAAAATAAGAGAATCAACACATAAATGTTGAGATACACCACAAACAACTGGAAAAAGTAATCTAACACGGAACATAGAGCTCAATCGTAAATCAATATCAAGTTCACCAGTAACTACCATTTAATAAAAAGAAATACTTTGCCAATTACAAGAGAGAAAATAACACACATATAATAGAATCTAAACAAATCTTCTACGAATTTGCCAATGAATGTGTATAATCATTTCAGTACAACAATTGAAAATAGTGGCCCTTAATTTCAAAAACCCAGAGCAGCGATAATAGAAAGCGAACCCGAGGGTTATCAACCGTGAGGACTAATGCAATTTGTTCCCAACATGTCAAGACAGTTCGACATTCATAATTACATAGTTCACATAATAACAATATCTGAGGATGACTGTTACAGACCCTGTGTGGCGTTCTCAGGTAGTGCTGAAACTCTAAAAATATTCTACAAATACTATAACCCTAACTCGATCAATAAGCAACAAGATTGACCTAGAAGAAACAACATGCTGAGACCAAAGACAGGAGAAAATGACACCTAGAACATGACAATTGGAAACAAGGGTATCATTCTGGAGTCTGATAGTAGAATCTCTCGGAAAAATAAACCAAAACATTGCAAAGTATGCGGAACTCCAACTTACTTGCACAACCCTGGAGCAAGGAAACAAAATTATTATTTAATCATGGTCATTGAAAACCAGAAAACCCTATAATACTAGCGATAAAATTAAAGGAAGCTGACAGAAAGGTCTGTTACCTGTACCTTTGAAGAGGCAGACATGCATCTTGTCAGGGGAATACGTGAACCGAGAGAACACTTCCTTGTCGACGGAGGGCTCAGACAACCACCACCAAGGATGGAATTTGATGGGCATTTTTCCCCTCAGAGACCATTTTGACCGTATTTAACATTTAGAAATTTTCAATGCCCATTTTTCTTAATGGGTTTGGAACAATGAAAAACTTATTTTTGACAGTCAATATTTTTCCGAAAATGTTATTAGTGCCTCTTCTGCAAGCTCTTTGCATATCGGATGAAATTCCAGCCTGCGGGCATTGTTGGCAGGCATCTACTGTCCGCATTGTTGGCAACTTGGCATCTCAATCCATCATATAAATGAGGAAGCTGATATCGTCCGGGAGTTGTTGACATCTTGGAATCTACTGTCTGTTGTTGGCAACTTCGCATCTCAGTCCATCATATAAATGAGGAACACGATTACTACGCCATCGCCATCACATAGTCAAATATTATTCTAACTTCTAAGTATCATTGCCACGTGGCATGAACGGTATTGCAAAAAAGAATTACGCTTTGTTTTATTTACGCACATGTTTTTGTATGAATAACATAGCATGCAAGAGCAGATATGAATCCATACATTGCGCATTTTTTTTGTATGAATAACATAACACGGAAGAGATGATATGAATCCAGACATGGCATCTTTGCAGGGCATCAATTATATAACGTTTGGTCCCATGGGATATTCCAAGCAGGGTGGGAAATGCTATATCTTCCTATTTCCAATTCCCACTTGACTTAATGAACAATCGATGGATTGACACTAAGTGATAAGAAACTTGAGTGACGACCTTCGTCTTCCATCTTCTTAATAAATATCACATCTTTAGAAAAATTAAAATGATTATGAATTTCGGGAAATTTTTAACTATTATAAATCATCTTTAATTTTATATCAAGATTTTGAAAATATATATAACTTAGTGTTTTCATTTTCTTGAGAATTAGACCAGTATATGCTCATGATATGACACACCATAAACTTGTATCCTTTTGGTACAGTCATTAAGGATTAATGCCGTAGGAAATACAATATATAGACGTATCTGGTTGGGTGGTTTTATATCAAGATTTTGAAAATATATATAACTTAGTGTTTTCATTTTCTTGAGAATTAGACCAGTATATGCTCATGATATGACACACCATAAACTTGTATCCTTTTGGTACAGTCAGTAAGGATTAATGCCGTAGGAAATACAATATATAGACGTATCTGGTTGGCTGGTTGGTTTGGTTCGTTTAACTATTTTACATGTTTTCTTATTTGCATGTGTCTATGTATCTTGAATTTAATAGGGAACTTAATATGGAGATAAAAGAAACAGAAGATGACAATTAAAAGATAAGAAATGTGATGATTGACAAGTGAGTGGGTTCGAACAGTTTAAAAATAATACTAGAGTGATAGTTGTAGCAAATTGTTTTTATAAAATATAACCAAATCTGTCATGTTTTCCTTATATGTTTTATTTATATGTAGATTGAATAATTCAACAAACTTTTTTTTAGTTATATCGCTCTTGTCCTTAGTTATATGTTTGAAATAACAATAAAGTAAATTTGAATGTGGTTATTTATAATAACACTTAATTTTACTATACAAAAAAATAAATTTTTTTATTACAAAAATTGTTGACATCTTTTTCTAAAAAGTTGTTTTTATTTATGTTGATATGCAATTTTTATGAAGGATTTTTATATTTATTTATATTTTAATCTAAATCTTTATCTAATGGTCATAAATGAAATATATTGATATATTTTGGTTATTTTTATTCTAGTTATCAATATTTACCTTTTTACATTTACTTAATAGTAATGAATTCACCACACAAATTATCAAATAACAAATAACACCATGTGAATCAACCCACTAATTTTAAAAGGTAAAAAATAACGATTAACATATATCAATCATGTTTATTAATATTAAATTTGTCTTCCTCATATTTAAATTATTATTAGTTATAACAATAAATTTATTTGTATTTAAAATTAATTAAGCATTAATGATTAAAAAATAATCATTCATATACAATTTTAAAAAGTTTCATTAACCCATAAGAAAAATGTCTTTAACCCATAAGAAAAATGTATATTAGCGTTCATATATCAAAGAAATAAGCTTCAAATTTCCTTTTAGATGGAATCTCAATATCTTGGTTAGTAATTTTCTTTCCCTTTTTTTCTAGAAAATATATAATTTTATAGGTTATATGTGGATAAAGGGTTTTGTGAAATCTTGGATGATATTAAAATGTAAAAGTGTAGTTTAATTGTCAAATGTTTTGACTTTTTTCAAGTAAATTTTGTGGCTAATGGATTTATTCGATTGTAAATTTTAGTTATATATTCCACAATTTAAGTACTCGAGGGTTCTTTTTGAGGCATTCAATCCATTTATGCATTCAAAAACACAATAAATAATGGAAAATTACAATTTTGCCAACAATTTTATTATCAAATCTTGACAAAAAAAAAACCAAAATATATAAGAATTAAAGTACACCAAATATTAAGAGACAAAAACATATATACCTGTTTTCTACCATAAAATTCACAAGTCGGGCTTAGGCACCATCTCCATAAGACCTATGAGAGGGTAATATGATTAATGGCTCTGATGACACTTTGAGCTCATGATATAGTAGCTAAGTAAGGGAATGCCCTCCAACAAAGAAGGGTCGAATCACTACAATGAAAACACCAATTAATAAAACTTTTAACAAACATAGTTGTTCTTGTTCTCTTTTTAGTGGAGGTGAATAGACAAGGAAAAGTTTTTATGAGAGTATTTCTTGACCACATAAACCTTTAAAGTCTGCACAATTACATTTTCATAACACCCCTCTCTATTGACAGTTATACATCATGCTCTTTTTTTTTTAAATACATACATTGAAAAAGATGCAACATGGTAAGGAAAACATATAATTTTTGTGATGTTTGTTATTAAGTACAACACACATGTACATCGGCAGACATGTTAGTTTTTGGGTTAACATGAAACCTGAATTTTGCTAAAATGACAATTTAAAAAGAACATGCATTCATGAGTACAATACCATGCACACTACATTAGGTTAACCTTTAATAAAAGAAAATGTTAATGCACTAAATAAAATAGCTATATTGATTCTAGTAATAGAAGGTGTGTTGTAATAATTTTTAGAAGGATCTTTGTGCAATGTGCACTAAACATATCATTGCTCTAGTGTTCTCTAAATAGACCATTGCATTGATGTATCTTTATACATGGGGCATTGCATCAAGGTCCCATTAAAAGTTTTTATTTAGAAAATTGATGTTGAATTGTACTAAACATAGTTACACATTGGTGCATAACAAAAACATATGTAACAAGGTAGGTTAAGATATTTTATAGAGGAAAACATGCTAGCAATGTGCGCTATACCTATCAATGCCCCAATGCATTGGAATATGAGGCACATTTCTGTAGGGTAAGAAAAAAACACCAGCTAAATTATTATTTCAATTTTCCATTAGTACTTCACACATGTTCAATCTTCAATGTTGTCTAAGAATGTAATAATGAAGAAGGAAAACATAACATATTCCTATAAAATGATATTAAAAGTTCTACAATGTCCATTTATTATAAGTTTAGCTTTTTTAATTTTTAAAAAGTTCAGATACTATGCATTCAATCTTATTAATATTAGTGTATATCCCTATGATCGAAAGCAATGCTAAAACATAGATGGTAATGTATATTTTTACTTTAAATCCAATCTAGTATATTAGATTATGTAAATCATAACATAAACCATATTATTTAATCTACTTTTGAGTTTTTATTGATAACATTTAATAGTTTTACTTTCTTAATAATCTTATATGTCCCATAATATCACCTTAGTTAGATGTGATATATATAAATGCAATGGCATGTTAGGGTCAAGGACATTTGCGTTAAAATAAGATAATTACTCCTGCATGAGGAGTTGGCTAAACATAAAGAGTGAGTTAACTGAGTGATTGAGTGATTGAGTATTTGAGTGTTGAATCAAGTCGAGTTAAGTGATAGATGACTTTGAGTGTGTGGTCGCATGTGGTTGCACGGCAAGATATTTTAGGCAAGTAACTAGTTGGAAAAGGATAAATACCCTTCATTGTGTTCATTATAAGCATCATGTTTTGTGTGATAAATAGAAGAGCAACAACTCGTGTTTAATTTGTGAATTCATGTTTTGTCTCCTCCGCCTCCAAGCTTTATCTGTGAAGGTTGTCACACAACCTTCACCACCTAACTGCCCTGTTGAAATCAGATTTTTCTTTAGATCTGGAACATGCCTTACCTCCATTAGTAGCCATTGGTTTCCATTTTGTTGTTTTAAAAGAACCTTACCCATTCCAACAATTTTATAGGGCTTATCATCACCCAAACGAACTTGTCCAAAATCTCCTTGAACATAGTCATGAAAGTATTTCTTATCAGGTGTGGCATGGAATGAGGCCCCTGAATCTACCACCCAGGAATCAGTAATATTTTCTAAAGAAAGAATAAAAGCATCTTGTGACACCTCACCTGTCACATTTGCTTCATGATTGTTTTCTTGTTGTGCATCTCCTTCTTTTCCCTTCTGAGATCTACAGTCTTTCTTTAGGTGTCCTTTCTTTCTGCATTTCCAACACATTATCCCATATCTAGACTTGGATTTTCCTTTCCTTGATTTACTGCGATATTCTGAGCTCTTTCCTCTTTCCATTTTTCTTCCCCTAGACTCTGCACTCAAAGAATTTCTTGATGTCTCATCGGAGCTTTTCCATCGCATTTCCTGACTAAGGATAGCACCGACAACATCATCAAACTTTTAAGTACTAGATCTAGAAACAGAGTTACAAATGGTGATTACTAAACCATTCCAACTTTCTCGTAATGAGCACAAGAATAACAAAGCTCTAACTTAATCATCAAATTTTACCCCTATAGAACATAACTTACTTGTAACAGTATTAAAATCATTTAAATGGTCTGCAACAGATCCACCTTCGAACACCTTCATATTAAATAACCGTCTTATAAGAAATACCTTGTTTGAGGCCAAGGGTTTTTCATATAGTTTCTCAAACGCCTTAATCAAACCCTCTATCATTGTTTCCTTCGAAATGTTGAAGGTGACCGACTCTATGAGGCACAACCATATTGTTCCGAGTGCCTTTCTATCTAGAAGGTTCCATTCTTCATCTGTCATACCTATCAGCATCTTTACTTTTCTGCCCAATGGTAGGTATAGATCTTTCTTATACAAACAATCTTCCATCTGCATCTTCCACAGTGAGATGTTTTGGCCATTAAATTTCTTGACCCTAAACTTACCATCTTCCGCCATTTCTCACACTCAAATGAGGAACCCTTCTTTCATATGAGTTTATCATCCAAATAGACCTTTGGCTCTGATACTAGTTGTTATAAAATTATATACTATGGAGCAATGGAAAACATAAAATATTGCAGAAATATAAACACAGAAAATGCATAAAACAAGAGAGACACAATTATACATGGTTCACCCAGTTTGGGCTACATCCACCCCGAACAACTAGTCCTTCCTTTCTATTATCCAGCAAAAATGAAGAGACACAACCTACAACAAATCCGTTGTAATATCCTCTGTTTTTTCTCACAGTCTCACCTCTTTGCTTCTCGCTCAGAGAATACACATATATTACACAGACTCAATACAATGCCCTCATACAAAGAGAGGGGTTTCCTTCTAGGGAAAAAAACCCTAAACTAAAAATAAGTTCTACTGTCAGATCATCTGCCTAATTAGCGGCCCAGATTGACTAGAAATTACTATACTTTTACAAGGCAATTTACATCTATTTTTAGCATCACGGGCGCTACCCCCGAGCCCCCACCAAGGGACCGCTGGCCCTCAGACCCCCCAGCCGAGGGGGATCAGCCCCCACGAACCCCTACAGGGGGCACAAGACCCCTCTTGCACCCCCCCACATGGAGGGGTGTACAAACTTGCTGGGGTATACATCCGGCTGAAACAAAGACCTCCAAACAATCATGCTCCACACACAACATTAATGACCTTGTCTAAGTGACAGAATAAATCCCCAAACTCAAGTTGATTGGTGTGATAAAGTTGGATTTTGCGTGTTTACCTCTATGTTACAATTTTGCTGAGTTTTCCCTGCAACCATAAGATACATGGAAAGGATTAGCTAAATAAATAAAAGTACTTGAATACTTTGACATAAGAATTCAATTATGCTTTGGTTATAGAAATCAACAGATCCATGGATTCCTTAATTATCCAATCAACAAATCAAGCATGGTTTGATTAAATATGACAAAAGGTAATATGAATAAACAAAAGAATTTTTAGCATAATATTAACATAGTTGAAAATACGTTGATGAAGTATATGTCGTGTAGGTGATGTTTTGGACATTGGTATGGTGTACAAGTTGTACAAGTAGTACTATGTACAAGCGGTACATATGCTACCGATATGGATGCATGTCATTCATAATGATATATGACATATATATCTATGTGTGTGCACCACACACTATGTGTAGGTGCGCACAATTGAAGAGCAGGCACTGGGAGATTGCCAAGAGTGGCAACTGATCCAGAGTGCAGAAGAAAGACAAAGGTGGGAATTATGAATTGGTACTAGGAACTAAGGATAAATATATATATTTTCTTTCAGCATTGGTATAAATATGACGTATGATCCTGATTTCTGATGGCCACATACGAGTTATGGTTTTGATGGTTATGTGTGAGCTAACCTGCTATGATATTTTATATATGTGGATTGGTCAAAGGTGCTAGTTTCACTTGTTGTGACTAATGTGGGGGAACTACAAGAACAAAGTGTTAAACACAAACACAAATACATTGGAAGAACATGCATTTCTTCATTCTATTTAAATAATATGGAACTGAGAAATCACAGATAGAGGGCACACAACATTAGCCCATAGTTTTTTTTTTCTGGGCAAAGACTAAACTAATTATATTAAAGAAATTGGAAAAATATTTATAGGAGGTTTTAACCTCTGAGAGTGAATGGGCAACTCTCTATCAAAGCTGTTCAGAGAAGCACTGTTGCACTGCTTGTAAAACACAGAAGCCAACATAACATCTACAGTGCGAGAATTTGAAACAAAGAGAGAGAACAGTATAGACTTTATGGTCGCAAGGAGTACAAAATATATCAGAAAAAACAGAGGTTGTGTGCAGCCATTCCGAGAGTGCTGCCAGCACCTAGGCTTGGCGCCTCTGTCGCTCAGTGGATGTGGACGAACCAAAAAACCAAAATTGAAACGACGCAAAGACATATCATAAACATCAAAAAAAGCTCCTTACACTCAGAGCCGACGGCGAACCCACAGAACCATGAACACTACTTGAATTTCTTCTTGCGTTCTTTGGCTTCCCTCTCCGAATCACGCTACCAAGTCACCTCCATCCCATCTGGGATATCTTCAGGCCGATGGATTCCAGGGGGCATCTTAAGGTACAGGATATTAGCATAGGAATCATCAGGTTCCTTGTCCTGGGCGTGACTTTGAGGAGAAGCCTACCTACTAACTGGAATTGCTGGCTGAACTTCGAGAGCTGGCTGAGCTTAGGTAGCTGGCTGAGTGATTTCCATCGGTTCCTTGCCCTTCAAACTACCAAGTTCTTTTAACACCGCTACTTTCTCCTCAGAGTACCCAAAGGTTCTTTCTTCTTCCAACTTGCTGAAAGAAGCTGGGCTGTATGAGCTTTCCTCCATGTCCTTCCTCTGCGCTGAGTTGTCCGAGGAGGGAGGCATCTTTTCCTCTGATTCTGCCTTCCAACTTCCTTCCTCCTCATCTTCTTCTGAAAAAATCATTGTGACCAGAGCTGTAACAATTGGCTTGTTATTCCTCCGCTTGAATTTAAATTTCACTGACTGAACTGAGTTACTTATGGCTAATCCAGAGTCCTCCGACTCGAAAGAAGGGGGCGATGCGCAGGCAAGGGGAGAGATGCACCTGGGACTATAGGTTCCCCTGCCTCCTGAGCTTCCCCTCTACCCAGAATTTCTCCCATGACGGGGAGTAGCACGCGTGCGAGGTGCCATGAGCCGAACAGGGTGCATAAAAGCAGTCTGAGGAGTGAACCAAGCCTCCAAGAAAACACTGTCCCCTTCGAAATTGCGGATGATGGCCTTGGCCAGACAGTTCCATCTTACACCCTTCAACCCTTCCACGTAACTTAACCTTGGTCTTAACCCTGTAAACGTCTTCCCTGAAAGCCGAGAGCCTGATGCCCGCACTAGATAGAGATCATTCTTGAGGGAATGCTCTCTGCCACCAGAGCCTCCCTCCTCCTTCGCTGGTTGAGCAGCAGGCTCTTTCTTCTCCGCTCTCCAAATCCCCTTCTGCAAATACACATTGTCCTCGTCGGTCGTCACCGCCATCTTGTAAATTCTCTCTTCCATCTCTCGAGAGCCAAACCGCATTGAAACGCATTGAAGGGCATTGAATTCCCATGGAGCGGAAGCCTTCCCTATACCTGTAAAACCCATATGCCTGTATCGTGGCCGACTGTCCTTCTCTCGTGGGTGGCACATGTCCTTTTAATTACAGATTGACACCCGCATTCGGGTACATTAGCCCATAGTTACTGATGTAAAAAAAAAAAATGAAATTCTGCATTTGAAGATCTCTCAGAAAATTGATTGAAACAAATGCAAAGCTAGAAATGGAAGGCGATCATTGGTATAAATCCCTTGTAACTGATGTATCAGAAGATATGTTGAGGTGGCAAAGCCATGGCAACTTGGAAATTTAGAAATAATTACCGGTGAACGAGGAAATAAACTATAAGATGTAGTAATACACTAAGGACGATGTAAATTTAAGGGGGGGAGTATGTAACACCTATCCATTTTATGTAACACTCTGTTGACCTAAGCTAAGAAAATCTAGGTCGAATATGTAATACTGAAAGTAAATATTTTGTTATTAAATACATTAATCACTTAGAAAAGAGAGACACCAAGAGATGAGATTCTTTCCAAATCCCATTGGTGAATTGAAATGGATAATTCTTTCATGATAAGACTTCTATATCCAAATCTAGATAAGCTTAATGGATTTGGAGATAAATATCCATTAAGCTACTTCGTTGGAGAAAGATGCTAAGTTTAAGAAAAAATAAAAGTATTGTGGGAGTTAAAGGCAAGATTTTATGAGGAAAAGCCTTGTAGGAGAGAAAGGAAAGATTTTCTAAGAAATGGCTAGGAAAATGGACAAAAAGATCCTTAAAAGTGGGAAACTACTAATCGAAACCATATCATGAAAGAGGGTATTAAATATCCATTGACGAGATCAACAAGAGGTAGTTGATCCATGGAAAGAACTCTTGGCTCGGGGGTGAACTGATAAAAGACAGTTCTAGGTTGGGTGGCAATGATTGATTCTTCAAGTGACTTTCTTCAGCTAATCTAGTTGGACTCAATTTCGTGCGATGTTTTGTATGTAGCACCTTACTCTTTATGCGTCACATATTTAAACTTAGGAGTATAATTGGATTGTGCT
This sequence comes from Pinus taeda, assembly GCA_000404065.3. NCBI lineage: Eukaryota > Viridiplantae > Streptophyta > Pinopsida > Pinales > Pinaceae > Pinus > Pinus taeda. The sequence goes on along the minus strand of APFE030020282.1, from coordinate 169,028 downwards.
ATCTTATGGTTCATTATTTTCTACGTTGTTGAATGTTTAAGAGTATGAGAAAAGTTGCATGAGTAATATTTTTTCATGTAATGATGGAATAATTATACTTGTGAAGACTATTGAATCTAACTTTAATCAAAGTTAAATTGAGGAATGGAGGCCTAATAGGCAACTGTAAAATCAGGCCATGGAGGTATGTGACATTATAGAATGAAAGACTACATGGCATACTATCATACCAACAACACATTTTCCAACAATGAACCTAGGTTTTCAAGTTTATACAATGTTTTTATTTGTAGATATATGTATTTTTTTGTCTTGTCAATTCCTCATATCATGAATAGTATAAATAATTTAAAAGTTATATGGTTATGTTATTGATATGGCTTTTCAAGTGGAAAATCATTAAAAACAACCAATATTATAAAATTATGGTTTTAGCCAAATATAAATTATCCAATTAAAAAAAACTCGGAACTAATCAATATTAAAATGCAATAAATAAATAAAAGAAATTATTTTATTATATAGCAAATATTGTAGATTTCAATTATAATAGTGATTTAGATAGACAACATATTTATTTAATAGAAGAATATTAAGACATACTTCAAAAATATTATAAATTTCAATACCTTTATTAATTCATTGGGTATTATATTATATCTCAATTCATTATATAATATTAATAAATATTATAATTTATTTATAATGCTATGATTAAGTTAGATAACAAATTCATGCTAGAGATTTTTTTGTTTATAAGATAAGGAATTATATAAGGAAATAAAGTCTGGGATTAGCGGGTTAAATTGATGGGAGCATTGTTTGTTGTTCGATTACATTGGTTGAGTTGCAAAAAAATATATTTGGTTAATTTTAATAAGACTTATAAAGTAAGTAACTTGTGAAATATACCAATTTACTCTAGTTAAAAATAATAATCTATTAAGGTATTGACTCTCTGTATTTAAATTTGTAACATATTATAAGAAAATAAGTATTCTTAATTAATAGGTCCATTTAAGTTGTACTATATTATATATGGTCTACATGCTTATTTAAAATTTGACATATTCATTTTAAAAATTATTTAGTTTAATTATATCAAATATTTTTGGATCTTATTTTAGAGTAGTTATATTTTATTATTATTGTGTAAAGAAGTATTTTACATTATTATAGAATTATAAAATTAATATTAAAAAAAAAAAAATTGAGTTAGTTAAAAATAAAAATAATAAAATACAAATTAACTCATCTATAGGTAACATTTCTTTGTATATAATCAAAACATGAGGATCACACAAATACTATATATATATATAACTTTTAAGTATTAGCATTTACATTACAAACGTTAAAGCTTCTTGAATTTATTTCTATGAATTACAACTTTGAAAGTTGTTAGAACTTTACATACACATTACACTTATTTTACATACACGTTACATACATTTGATTTTTGGTGGTTAAAATAGCTGATGTTCCAGTAAATACATTCTTATTAATTAGAAAATAAGTCTTTCCAAATTTATTTTCCTTTAAAATAAGATTTTGAGGGTTATCTATATATATATAAACATTAATTATATATATATAATATATATAGAGTCAATAATCACTAGAATTTCAAAAATAAAGTAATATAACATTTAGTTTATTTATTTTATATTAATGGTTCAACATTTAAAATGAGTTATAACATTTTATATTTTTGTATAATTTAATTCAAACTCATTTAAATTTAAGGCTTATTATCTTCGAACGAGATCAAATGTTTTGAGATATAAATAATTTTTCAAGTTTTACATTTAAAAAATAAATTTGTGAAGATAGTTAAAATAAAAATCATTAGTGTTGGAATCATATTGTCGTTACAGCAAAACTTTAAGAGATGCAATTAAGTACATGTTATGAAACATACAGAGAGAATTGATTTATCCAATATCTAACAATCTCCCAGCATATACAAGGAGAATTGGTTTATCCAATGTTTAACAGTCTCCCACTAGTGTGAGTTAGTTTTGATTCAAAGTCGAAATCTTTGGCTTGTTGGAAACCCGCCGTAAGAGATGTCATTAAGTACATGTCATAAAACATATAGGGGGGACTAGTTTATCCAATGTCTAACAATCTCCCACCAGCTTGATGGTTGTGATTCAAATGTGAAATCTTTGGCCTCTTCGAAACGTGTTAGTAAACTAACACATTTCTTTAGAAGAGATACCTTAAGCACATGCCACGAAACACACAAAGAGCTTTGGTGTATCCAATGTCCAACAACTAATTGATAAAATTAATTTACAATCCATTATAGATTAAAAAATATATAATTCCTGATTTTTCCTGATATATATTTAATGTACTTTAATAAAAAACTTTTTTATCTTGATTTTCTTTTAACTATAGACAAAATAAATAAATACACACACACACACACACACACACACACATATATATGTATCTATTTTTCTCCTCTAGGATCTTTTTTTTAACGATTGATGGAACGGTTAAAGAATTCTAGTCAAAAGAGAGGCAATGATTGCAAATACCACCAAATTAGAGGAAAACATAGGCGAGTTAGCTAGGAATAGCAAAGAGTTTTAAAGTGCTTAAAAAAACATAGGTATATAATAAGCGGCATGTCTACTAACTACATGGGAAAAAGCATAGAAAAATTAACATTACTGAAATATCTTGAAGTAGCTAACATATTATGGTTGAAATATTCATTTATATACATTTTTTATTATAATATTTTTCCCATCTAATAAATCATTCATTCATATATATATAACTCATGTTGCAAATATAATAGGCAGGGTCCTTTCAAAGGAAGATTGGGTTTTACAGGCAAAAATTTTGTTTAACCCGATCAACTTTCTTCCTCTTCCTTCCTTGGATTCAGGAGTCCTTATGTAATGCCTCTGAGTTGGAATTGCATGGCGAAGGGTGCGCGATGGGCGAGGGGGGCAAGCAGGAGTAACCGGTGAACTGATGCACCTGCACGGTGAGACGAGCTAGTTAGCCGAAGGAGAACGTGAAGTTGTTCGACAGAAAAAATGACTAAGTGTTGGAAGTGGCCGATGGTGCCGCACCCCCGATCACGGAGGTGGAAGATCACCACCAGTGTAGGGGCACAATAGGTGGTATCAGAGCCCTGATTTAGAGAATCAGATTTGCAAAAAATTTGATCCCACTGCACTTCATGACTGGTAGTATCAGAGCTTTTGTAGAATCCACAACGAGGAGATGATCCCACTGCACTTCATGACAAGTGATATCAGAGGTCTGTATTCTACGGGATTTTTTGATTCAGAATTGGAGGAGAAATCTGAAAGGTGATTTAGGTTTGAAGATCATTTTAGTTGAAGTTTGAGTTTTGAAGGCTGATAACTGTTGAAGGTGAAGCGGGTAACAATTACTTGCCGAACATGTTAAGGTGTTCAAAGGATCGCTTCAAAGGATGAAAGACATGAGCGATTATTGGAAATAAGATCCGCAGGAATGATATGAACCTATTGTTCAAGTGTCTGAACCCTTGATGTAGATAGGGAGCAGCATGGAAGATTTGCGGGAAGGCTTGAATAATCTTCATGTGGAGGCTGATGAGCTCAAGGGACTTGATGAGGAAATCCTATGGGATGGTCTTAGACTAAAAAGAGCTCATGGATAAAAGCATTTGATTGAGGGAGAAAAGCACCATGGCAGATTTTGAAGTCAAGCAACTTGAGGATGTGATGAAGAAGGACTTTCTTGATAGGAAGGTCATTGTCATAGAGCAAGATGAGCTGAAATACATTGATAGACTTTGACTACCACTAAGACAATCAGATGGATGTCCAGAGGCTTAGTTCACTACAAATAAAAGGATTCAATGGACACTTGGTTGGTGCACTTAAGAAAGAACTAATGGAGGGTGAGCTTGAAGGAAATCAAGCTGGACCAGTATCAAGTTTCTTAGAGGAGCCAAACAAGGAAGTGAAATACCTTAAGAAGGAAGTCAGGTCAAAGCATAAGGTGATGGACTCTACTAAGGTCAAATTGCTGAAAAGTTTTTTGATGTGAGGCGCAAGATCAAGCCAAAGGAAGATGGTGATTCCTTGAAGTTAAGTTTTGTGCAGGTGACCATATGTGGCAAGAGATTTGCAGCTTTTGTGGACACAGGAGCTACTCATAGTTTCTTGAGTAGGAAAGCAGCAAAGTCATTTGGGAAGAAAACTAAAATGGGAAGAGAGTGGAGTTCTTTCAAAGTCGTTAACTCTACCATGAAAGCTATTACTAGTGTGACGGAGAACACTCAAGTGAGAGTGGGATCTTCGTTTGGAAAGTTGGACTTGAGGATCGTGGACTTGGATGATCATTCTATGGTGCTGCGGTAATATTTTTTGAAGCTTGCGGAAGCCATACCGATGGTGGACCTTGACATTCTCTTTATCATAGTTGAAGGGAGAACCATGTTGGTTCTGATGAATAGAAGTTGCTTAGGGTATAGACCAAGGATGGCTTCTATGACTTTGTATCCCAAAGACTCAAATGTGAAGCATGAGGATGTGGAGCAAATAGGACTTGGGAGTATGACTCAAACAACGAAGAAAGAGAAATTAGTTAACTTCGTTGCTAGAGTGAAGAAAAAAGATGGAAGTGGAAGATCAATCTCATGAATCTTGGAACACTTGGCAGGAGCATCTTCTACAAAAGATCTTCATGATGGAGTTGCAGATGAAGGAATTTTCAATACTTCTTTAGTTGCAGTGGTTGGAGAAGATTATGCAGGTAGGGATCCGGCTCGCATAGTGGAGTTCTACAGATATGCCATGGGCATATATGACTTTCAGTTGATGGAAGACAAGCTTGGGAAGCTTGGTTGTACATGTGAGGAGGTTGAGGTTGTGCATAGGTACTTGAGAACATAGCATCAATCTAATACATGGGTGGATGAGAGTCGGGGAGGAAACTTCCCGGCCCTCCTTTCTTGATAGGCATCCTTGGAGAAAGGTTGGTGCAAGGACTTTGTTTGGGAGGGGCTGCACCACCTTGACAAGCGGCCTTGGAGGAGGCTTGTTTATGTTGACAAGTAAATGATGCAGGAATGAATGCGACTGCATAGCAGCACATTGGCATTAGCATCATCGACAACATGTTGCAGATGGGATGGACATACCATGGACTTGAGCATGGCTTATTTTGAGAGATTCTTGATTGAGTTTGAGATTGTGACAGGATGTTGAAGAAACAACCGACTGTGGCATAAAGAAGGTACATTCTCATGGGTTGAGCGTCATGGTTGGATTAGGTACCCAACTAGTTCGATGACACGGGGGCATGCAGTGTGTCGAGTTTGTGTCAGATAAATGTCTTGGTTTCAACTGAGATGTTGTGCTAGTTGGAGTATTATGCAGAAGTTCACATGATGAAACGACACATGGTGGAGATGGTCGTATTACATATGTTGCATGGATGTTTGGAGTATATGGACTAGTTGAAGTTATGGATCAAGAGGGTTATTGTTCATGGAGGGCATAGACTAATGATTTATGTTGCATTGGAGTGAAGGCAGGCAATATGAGCATCTTGGATGTTGGAGCTAGTAGCACTTTACGACAATGGTTGATTGGTAGTCTTGGTGATGGGAAGCTGCTGGGATGAAAGTTTGTCAAGGAAGAGAAAGGGTTGGAGTGGGGGAGGATGTAATGCCCCCCAAGTTAGAATCGCATGGCGACAGGCACACGATGTGTGAGGGTGGCGAGCTGGAGTAACTTGCGAAATGGTGCCCCCCCACGGTGCGACAAGCTGGTTAACCGAAGGAGAAACGTGAAGTCGTTCAATAGAAAAAATGACTAAGTGTTGGAGGTTTAGGTGATGGACTTATATGGTAGGGCGGTTTGGGGTGTGGGCACCCCCAACATGGCCAAGGCAAAGAAATTAGCCAAAGATGCCAAACAATGGGTCAACTCACCTGTAGGCCGACAACCCCACACAATGGTGAATTGGTATAAGTAGAACGTGGGCAAAGTGGAGAAAGGAAAAATCATTCAACAATCTCACAAGGCATGTACGAACTCAATGAAGAGCCAAGGGCAAGTTGAAGAGAGGAGTTTGAAGGTTGGGCAATGGTACAGGTCGTTCTTAGGCTGAAACACCTAAGGCGGAGTCTAAGGAATTTCGTGGCAGTCATAGACGGTCAAGCCTCAGGCGCAGCAAAATGGGTGGGTCAAGCTGAATGTGAGGAGTGCAAGTCAGTCGAGCGAACAAACGTTGAACAATGAGTGACAACCACGGGTCGGCGAGCAGCTCTGCATGAGGCTGAGCTCAGGCAAGGGCATCGACGAGTTGGTGAGTTAACGTGTTGGGATAAACGCGCCTAGTGAACGATGAGCTAGGCAGGTCGAACACGCTGGGAAAACAGAGATTTGGGCATTCGTGGTGACTGCGCCCAGACGAAACGAAAAGTTGACAAGTTTCGGTGACCACGTCGGTTAATGAAGTCGTGTGGATGTGAGACGACTTGTGCCAAATAGGCGAGTTGGGTGGAGCACACCCATGCATGAAGAAATGACGATGGAGGGCGAGCACAGGTGGAACATGTCGACGGGTCAATGGAACGAATGGGTGAGTTTGGTGGAATGCACCCAGGCAGGGTGAAATTGTGCGATAGTGAATGAAGTGGCATTAGGCAGGTGATACGATAGGCAAGCAAGTTGAACGACGATTTCGGTGAGTGGGAAAGCTGGACGATGGGCATGTATGGTGAACGACACGATGAGCTGAGCACCAGTAAATGAAGGTTGGGTGAGGTTGTCCAAGGGGCACGTCTGCCGACTGAAAAGGTGAAGCTACACGGCGATGCAGCCTTGTTGTAAAATTTACAGAATTATGGTAAATTTGTAAAAATTTAAGCATTATCATTGTTTTGGGTAGACTCACAATTCCAGGGAGTTTCCCTTCACAAGTTATATCTGCTGCCTACTTGTGTAAATGATGATAATGTGTTTATGGTTAATGTGAAAGTTTCTGTTATGTTAAAGAAAGTATACATAGCAGTTGGAAAATAAACTAAGTATAGGAGTAGGCGTAGTATACGATCGCAAGTATTGTTAAAAAAAAAGTGGTCGATTGTGCTGCACCCTGATTCTGCGATTGGAAGATCACCACCAAGGTAGGGGCATGACACCTTCTGTGGTGACTAATTAAGAATATTATTCTAGCTAGTATGATCCATTTTCGAAACGAGGAGAACTTACTTGCCAGCCCCGTGGAGGTTCTTTGTTATGACATTTTTTATATGTTAATATAATATTTTACCCTTTCTAATAAATGATATATTTAACCATTACCCTAAAAAAAAACCTTGAAAAGAAGATATTGAAAAAAATGGTAAGTGAAACAAAAAACCAGCGGTGTCCAACCATATTCACACTTAAACATCTATTATATTGTATGTCAATTTTAATTTTTTAAATCTATCTAAATTCATCTGTCATAATAATAATATAATTAATTTATAATAAGTCATCATTGTCAATCAGTAATGTTATACATATTGGTGAATAAAACCTAATCAAATCCAGCCCTACCTTAAATCAATTTAGTCATGCAATTATTTTAATAATTATATTCCTAATTACACGTCTTAGGTTTTTCATATTAGCAAAGCAATAAGAAATTTTAAAGTCTTTAATATTAAAAACATACAATATTCAAGTACTATATAATGATAAAATTTTATAACAGAAAAAATTAACGAGAGGCGTTATATGTTCGCTCTAATGACCAGAGCAAAGGTTGAAATATGATCAAAGCCAGTTACACTGGTTGGGGCGCTGATGAAGGCCTGCTGGGTTAGAGCTTGAGAGGTGAGGAAGTACGAAGGTAGCAGGCGAAGCACAAGCAGTCATGGCCATCGTCGCAGTAGATGTTGAAGCGGTGGAGCTTGAACTTTTGCGAACGGCGGGATGAGGGAAGGGTTTACTGAACAATGTAGAAATGGCTAACGGACTAAACTGTGGCGAGTAGGAGAAGTCAGATGGGGATAGAGTGGATTCATCAATAGTAGTGGCGTTGTGGGGGATTCCACTAAAGTGTTGTACCATGGCCTTGAAATTGGAGGTGTCCGTCTTCACCACCTGAGTGGGGATGCACTAGAATTGCTTCTCTCGCTTGTTCTTCACGTTAATTACTGCACCACCCCTGCAAGACAAACGGCATGGTGCCGCCGCCGCAAACTGTCCTCTGCATAACGCCGACAAAAATTTGTTCAAGGCGGGAGTATTTCGTTCTGCGGATACATTGTTGTTAATAAGAGAAACCTTGACCCAGTGCATTTCAAGTTCTGATTTTGCGACCGCCGCCAAATCATAAAAACCCTTGGCGTCGGGATTGATGGCTGTTAGAATTTTCTGTAAATTCCATAATAGACTGACGAAAAAAAATGCTCTGTTTTTAACTCAGAAAAACAGAAAATCGCTTGCTGGAAACGGTGTTTCAGCAAAGCAGTTTGGTGTTGCAGCAACGTAGTTTGGTGTTGAAGCAACGCTGTTAGAATTTCTGATAACTCAAAAAAAAACTGACAAACAGATGAATACTCTATTTTGCATAGTGGAAATAATAATAAAAAAACGTTTGTGGAATACGGTGTTATAGAAAAGTTTCGTCAGTTGCTGTTCTTGGTGTTGCAGCAATGTAATTTTGTTAGTTGCTGATTTTGGTGTAACAGCAACGTCTTTTGACGTCAAGTCACTTTTTGACTTACGATGTAACAACAACATGCAACGGTTGACGTCAAGTCAATTTTTGACTTACGGTGTAACAACAACGTGCAACGGTTGACGCTTGGTGTAACAACAACGTAAAACAGTTGACGCTTGGTATAACAGCAACGTAAAATAGCTTGTATTCATAAACAGTAAAACCAACTAATACAGTAAACAAACTGATACAAGAGCAACAGTTCAGTTCCACAAACCAATTTTCTTTATCTCAGAAAATTGCAGGTTCAGCACTGTTGTGCGTTTACAGAAGAGACTCTCTATTGTTCTTCTAACCTTTAAAAAAAAAAAACAGAACTGATGTTCATTACATTTATAGGAAAAAACATATCTGAGTTTAAACAGTAAAATAATCAAAATATCTTCTAACACTTATCTGCGTATGAATGCAGCAAGCGATGATTCCTTTCTCAAGAAATCAAGTTGGCGGTTGCAGGGGAATTCAATTCTAAGAATTTAATGCACATTAATGTGCAAGATATCATGAGTGACTTTGCGACATCGAACAACCTGAAATATCTACGGAAATCAGATTTCTGTCCAGCTGTTATTGTTGCAGTTGGTAATTAAATTCCAACACTCCCCCTTAATTTCAACTGCTGTATACCCAGGCATTTCCTGAAATGATCAAAACTTTTCTTTGCTAATGGTTTTGTCAAAATGTCAGCTAGCTGATCCTCTATTCTACAGTGCTACAAAACAATCTCACCATTTTTAAACAATTCACGTATAAAGTGCAATTTGGTATCTATGTGCTTTGTTCTTTTATGAAAAATAGAGTTTTTAGACAATGCTATTGTTGAGTCATTGTCACAGTAAATGGTTGTGCCATTTTCTTGTTCATGACACAAATCTCTGAGAACTCTTCTCACCCACACTGCTTGGCATGCTGGTGCTATTGCTGCCACATACTCTGCCTCTGTTGTTGACAAAGACACAACTGGTTGCTTCTTGGAAGCCCTGAGATGGCTCCCGATCCCATATGAAACACATATCCTGATGTGCTTTTCCTATCATCAACACTTCCAGCCCAATCACTGTCAGTGTAACCTGTCAACATGGAACTTTCAGAAGAGGAGTATAAAATACCAAACGCCTTCGTTCCATTTACATACCTTAGAATCCTCTTGGCTTCCTGTCAATGAGTCTCCTTCAGTCTTTCAATAAATCTGGGGATTAAACTCACAGCGTGCATAATGTCTGACCTAGTTGCAGTCAATTACATAAGGCTGCCAACTATGCTCTTGTACAATTTTGGATCAAAATCTTTACTATTGTCTTCTTTGGTCAATTTCAACCCCATTACAGTTGGAGTCACAGCTGCCTTGCTATTCTGCATGTTAAATATTTTCAACATTGCTTCTACATATTTATCTTGAGAAATGAAAACACCATTTTTACTTTGGTCTACTTCAATTCCAAGAAAATATCTTAAGAAGCCCAAGCTAGTCATTTCAAATTCATTTTTCATGACTGCTTTAAAATTAGCAATGAGAGAAGCATCATTGCTAGTAAAAATCAAATCATCTACATATAAAACAACAATAATAATCTTACCGTCATTCTCCTTTATGCAGAGTGTGGGTTCACCATCAAACTTATCAAACCCATTCTCAATCAGATAAGCATCTATTCTGTTGTACCATGCTCTTGGAGCTTGCTTCAGCCCATAAAGAGCCTTCTTCAGTTTGCAAACTTTTATTGCTCTTGGGCCATCAACTTCATAACCTGGAGGTTGTTCAACATAAACCTCTTCTTTTAACACTCCATTCAGGAATGCAGATTTAGCATCCATCTGATAAATCTTCCATTTGTGTTGTGCTGCAATAGACAACACTGTTCTGACTGTTTCCATCCTTGCTTTTGGTGCAAAGGTTTCATCATAGTCTTTGCCTTGTTGCTGCTTGTAGCCTTTCACAACAAGTCTTGCTTTGTGCTTGTCAATCTTGCCTTCAGCATTGCTTTTGGTCTTATAGACCCACTTAACTCCAATGGCATCTTTGCCTTCACGGAGGTCCACTAACTCCCATGTTTTACTCTTTTCAATTGCACCAATTTCTTCATTCATTGCTTCAATCCATTTTTCTTCATTTACAGCATCTTCAAAATGAACTGGATCATCAACATGACAGTACAAAGCGAATAATGAATTCAGACTGGTATTGTTACTTACCTCTCCTTGTTCATAAATCTCATTCAGATTTTTGAAACTTGGTCTTCTTGGTGTGCTTGGAGTTCCATCCAAACTTGAGGGTATTTCTGATCCCTGTGGTGTGCTTGAA
>APFE030020282.1:130508-157772 GCA_000404065.3 Pinus taeda | reverse complement strand
TTGATCTCCAAATTCTAAGGCTGTTTGAATTCCAGTTTGTGGTGTGGTTTGTTGAACTTGCTGTGGTGGAGGAGGAGCCACCAAGGAAGGATTATTTGCTCCTGTCCCATCCTCTTCTTCATGAGACACAATTGTCTTCACATTCACTGTTTTTTCTAGGCTTCCATCCCAAGCTTCATCTTCAATGAACTGCACATCTCTGCTTACTATCAATTTCTTAGTGGATGGATTATAGAGTTTGTATGCTTTTGACTCATCACAATAGCCAATAAACACACACTTCTCCCCCTTACTATCAAGCTTTTTCCTTAGCTGATCCGGTACATGTGCATAAGCTACACAACCGAATACTCTCATGTGAGTGACAGTTTGCTTTTGACCACTCCATGCTTCTTCTGGTATTTTTTTTCATGACAGCTTTAGTTGGTCATCTATTCAAGATTTAAACTGCGCAAGTGACAGCTTCTGCCAATACTCATGCGGTAAGTGTTTTGCCTTCAGCATACTTCTAACCATGTCAAGAATGGTCCTATTCTTTCTTTCGGCAACACCATTTTGTTGAGGTGTATACCTTGCGGTGAACTACTTTTGTATGCCATTCTCTCTGCAAAAACACAGAAAGTCTTGGGAGATGTATTCTCCTCCTCTATCTGTTCTAAGCACTTTGATATAATGCCCACACTGTTTCTCAACAAGAGTTTTGAAGTGGCAGAATTTCTCGAACACTTCACTCTTCTGTTTCAGCATATACACCCATGTCTTTCTGGTGTAATCATCAATGAAAGTTAAAACATATCTATTTCCGGCAAATGATGGTATTTGCATCGGTCCACACACATTAGAGTGAACAATTTCCAAGGGTGCTTTTGCCCTTATACTCTTTCTTGCTGGAAAGCTTTCTTTGTGTTGCTTGCCCAAGATGCAGCCTTCACAAAGGCTGTCCGGTTTTTCAATCAACGACAATCCCTTTACCATTCCCTTGCTGTGCAACAGATTCAGGCCTCTGAAATTTAGATGTCCAAATCTCAAGTGCCACAACCAATTCTCATCTTTCACTTGTTCCTGAAAGACTTCTTGTGTTACAGCTGCAATAGTTCTTCCTTCCTTCAAATCTTCCCTGAGTTTGAGAGGAAACATTCTATCGCTGGTCATCTGCACCTGTGCAATGATCTTCTTATTTGGAGGTATATCTCTGATTGTACACATATCATCTTTGAAGAACACGTTGTAACCTTTGTTAATGAGCTGTCCAATGCTCAAAAGATTACATTTCAGACTAGGTACATAGTATACCTCTGGCACAATCATCTATTCTCCATTTCTTGCTTGGATACTGACTTGCCCTTACCCTTGACAAATATTTTACTATCAGTTCCTGTTGTTACCTCATATTTCACATCTTCATCCAGATTAGCAAACATCTCAATATTGCCAGTCATGTGATTACTACAGCCTGAGTCTAAGAACCAAAAATCTTCTTGTTTGTCTTGTGCAATGTTACATGTTAACATCACATTCTTTGGATTCTTATTTTCTTCATTTGCAAAATTAGCATTCTGCCTACTATTCATGTCATTTTGTTTTTTCCTACATTCATTGGCGTAGTTCCCATATTTCTTACAATAATGGCATTGGACTTGGGATTTGTCATACCTTTGTCCATGAGCTTTCTGTTTGCTTGAACCTTCATCTTGGCTCTGATTGCAGCTCCTTCTGCTTGTGCTTGTAGGATAATATTTGCCTCTATTTTGGCTTCTTCCACGACCTCTGTTATTTACTCTGCCTCAACCTTTTCTTTGGCTGAAAGACATGTGAGTCTTGAATGCTTGCTCAAAAGAGGAATCTGTTCCTCTACTGAGTGTGTGTTCATGAGACATAAGAGAAGCACTCAGTTCATCTACCATGAACTGTGAGAGATCTTTTGTTTCTTCTATTGCTACCACAACAGCTTCAAAACTTGAGGGTAAACATCTCAAGATCTTCTCTACGATCCTTCTTTCTTCAATAATTTCACCATGAGATCTTATGTGGGTTATCAACCCAATAACCTGAGTGAAGAATGAATCTATTGTATCAAATTCCTTCATGCTGAGTGTTTCAAAGTCTCTCCTCAACATCTGCAACTTTGCAGTTTTCACCTTCTCCATGCCTTGATAGACAGTTTTGAGAATATCCCATGCCTCTTTGGATTTTGTTGCTCCTGCAATCCGTGGGATAACAATTTCATGTATTGATTGGAAGAGGAAAAAGAGGGCTTTGGCATCCTTCTTCCTGTCGCTCTTCAACTAGTCTCTTTCTGCTACTATCAAAGCAACCAATGTTGTTGCATCTACAGGTTCAGCATAGCCAGTTTCAACCAGCTCCCATATTCCTTGAGAAGCAAACAATGCTTTCATTGTTATGGACCAATAACTGTGATTTTTCCCATTAAACTATAGCAATTGGGAATTTGTCAAACCTGTTCCAGCATCTGCCATCTTAACTCTGTATAGGTAAAGAAGAGATACTAATTATATAATTAAAAACAAGCAAAAACTCTCTGCTGGAAAAACTCTGTTCAATAAGCTTCTTACAGCTCCTACAGTGAAAAACAAACTCTGTTTTTGACTCACTGAGTGCCTCAGCTCCGATACCATGTTAGAATTTTCTATAATTTCCATAACAGACAGACAAAAAATACTCTGTTTTTAACACTGTTTTTAACTCAGAAACACAGAAAATTGCTTGCTGGAAACGGTGTTTCAGCAAAGCAGTTTGGTGTTGCAGCAACGTAGTTTGGTGTTGCAGCAACGCTGTTAGAATTTCTGATAATTCAAAACAAAACTGACAAACAGATCAATACTCTGTTTTGCATAGTGGAAATAAAAAAAATATCTTCTAACGTTTATCTGCGTATTAAATGGAGCAAGCGTTGATGCCTTTCTCAAGAAAGCAAGTCGGCAGTTGCACGAGAATTCAGTTCTCAGAATTTAATGCACATTTAATGTGCAAAATATCAGGAGTGACTTTGCGGCATCGAACAACCGGAAAAATCAGATTTCTGTCGAGCTGTTATTGTTGCAGTTGGTAATTAAATTCCAACACCATCTGATCCATGACATCCAAGATACTGATGGTTATCCTATTTTGAACTTGAAGGCTATTTGTTTTTAAATCAGTGTTGGCATGGCAAAGAAAGGTTCGGTCATGAGCAAATTGGCAAAATGGGAAAAATATTAGTGAAATTAAATATTAAAACCTTCTTTTACCCACACTTACATCATTTCTTTTCCTAAGAATATACACATCAGTTTCTTCATACGCATACTCAAGATGCAACTCCTCATGGGTTACTTTCTCCACAGTGAAATAATTAGGACAAATCTGCCAACAAAGTTGATGGGCTTCTGGAGATAATATCTGATAACCTAATAGTATTCGCTCCAGAAAGGGCATTCATGGTGGAAATCAAAGGCTCCACAGTATTCTCCAAATAAACAACATCCTTGACAACAATGAAATCAAATGGAGGCTTAAGTACCTAAATCTGCTTCTCGTTGTTCCACTAGAGCTGAGAAATCTTCACTCTTTCAACGCCGGATACCAGTTTTCCGGCCGAGGCGAGGGAGGTCACCACTGTGTTTTTCTTCACGTTGCGTTTGAGGGCAGGCAGAACGAGGGCGATGTCGGTCAAGACCACGTCAAGGCCAAGCAGGGCTAGGCCCATTCCAACGCAGCTAGTCCCGAGTTCAATTCCGAGTTTGTTCTTGAATTGGAAGATTTGGGGGTATACAAGATTGGGGTTCGAGGTTGGGTGAGGAGGCTTTCCACAAATCCAACGAAGACGAGGGAGCAAGGCCAAACAGAGGTGCCGACGTGAATCTAACGAAGACGAGGGAGCAAGGCCAAACGGAGGTGCCGACGTGCTCGCAGATTAAAGAAACAATAACTCTGAAGCCAAGGGTGACATAAAAGAATGGGAAAAAGACAATAACTCTGAAGTCAATGGTGATATGGTGATATAAAAGAATGAGAAAAAGCAGCAAAAATATTTTTAAGTGAGATAAAAGAATAGGAAAAAATAGTAAACCCAACGGTGACATAAAAGAATGGGAAAAATTAGTAAAAATATTGACATAAAAGAATGGAAAAAAGCAGTGAAAATATCTTGCCATGCCACACAAAGTGAAAAGAAGGTGGGAAAAATTAGTAAAAATATTGACATAAAAGAATGGGAAAAAAAAGTAAAAATATCTTGCCATGCCACACAAAGTGAAAAAAAGGCAACTCAAAGGTAAGAGTAAAAGTGTTGATGATGGTTGATGCATAGTAAAACCTATTAGACTGAAAATAAATGTTTTAATATTTAAAAAATATTAAATAAAATAATAATATTAAAATTTAAAATAATATTTTAATATAAAATTAGTAGGTATACGAAATAATTAGCACTTATAAAGGACTCATAAATTGACAATATTGCACAGTTTAGACTGTATGTTTATAAATAAAACACTATTTATTTAATTTCGTATTTTAAATGCTCTAAAAATGCAGTTTGATACAGATAAATGGGTTCATTTTGTCTAAATCATGTGTGAGTAGGAATTATGATTATTATTATTTTAATGCTTAAATAAATTTATTTCTTATAGAATAAAATAATATGATTTTTTAAAATATCTCTAAATAAAAACAAGTCATTTCATATATTAAACTAAAATCAGCTATATAAATTAATTTTCCACTGAATTGTTATGCAATTAATCAACTACTGGGCAGACATATTGGTATCGGGAACTTCGTGAGAGATTCATTGGTAAGCAAATCAAATGCTCTGCAAAACTATTCATAATTACTGTACAGATATGTTCAGTGACTTTGATATGTTCGCTAACCCTGAATTTCACAACATTCTTTCCCAATATATAGCATATACCGTTTCCAAAATAGATTTCTAAGTCTTACATCGATGATGGAAATCACTGGAATTTGCATCATATATTTATCCTCAAATCACCATACTTTATTTTAAAGGAAAATAATATCAAATCAACCTATATAAATAAGACCTCTGAATCTATTGATGATAAATGTAGTTTTTTCATTGGTGTTAACCATTACTTCAGTTTTAAATAAATAAATAAGTACTGCACATGCAATAAATGATTTGTATTCTTTAATGATTATCTCCTTCCCTCCATTTATGTCCGCATTGTTCATTGCAGCAAAGGAAAAACATAGCCATTCCATCTTCTCCTCCTCTATCTGCCACCTGCAGAGTATATCACAAAACCTTAACCTAGACATCACATTATCTCTCAGCAATTTTATAATTTTATAGTTACAAAAAAATTATCAATCATATATATATATATAAAAATCTGCGATTGAATTGTCTGGTTGAATTTAATTAAAAATTGAAAATCTTGAAATTAGAGATTCTAAAAAATATTTAAAAAAAAAATTGTGATAAAATTTTAAGATATTTTTAAACCTACCATTTAAAATAATTAAACTTAATTGAAATTTCAGATTTTGAAACTGTCTATCTTAAAAATATTCAGAAAATTAAAATCAATTATTTAACCTGGTTTTTTTGCCATCTTTAAATGAATTACATATTCTAGAAATATCCAAATCCCATTATCCCATTTCTAAAAAGACTAAACATTGAATTTCAAAATATTCCCCAAATCTATAAGCACATAAATTCAACCGTATCTATTTATCAAATTATTTTCCAAAAATTACATTACATATTATTTTCCTAAAAACTATATCAAAAATTATATTACAAAAAAATAAACATCCAATTTCAGAATATTTCCCAAATCTATAAGCACATAAATTCAACATAAATTCATCAGTACCTATCTGTCAAATTATTTTCCAAAGATTACATTACAAATTAATTTCCTAAAAACTAAATCAAAGGTTATATTACAAGACGATAAACGAATCATTCTAACCTGAAAGAATACAGCCTCGTTGAAGTCGCAAGAAGGACATTTGGTGGTCTTGGTACGTGGTAATGTAGGATCAGAAGCCATGCCACCAAGATACTGTGTCTTTTCAGCGAGTTCGTGCTTAATCACATGCCTGTACACGCATGCTGTGGGTGAAGGCTCCTACAGAATAAGAATCAATGGGAAGGTTCATCAGTTAATATTATATTACTCATTGGTACCAGCTTCTACGTAAGTAAAGCTCTCTGATAGTAAGGTTATATTATGATTATGTTCTAGAATAATATTTAAATAGGATTGAGAGTTGAATTAGTGATTAATATTTAAAAGTACCTTAATACTAAAGAGTGCTTCAACGGTATATTCTAACACTATTTATCTAAAACTCTATAAACAATTTATCCTATTATATTACATTTATATTCTAATCCAAATTCCTGTTTAATTATATCGATGACTTTGTATCAATTTGTCTGCAATGCTGAGTTGCATTCAAATTTAACCAGTATATTGGTTACATTGAATTGAATGTATACTCCAATCCAAATTAATCTCCATTGAATTTAATTTATATGTTTCCATTATAGTTTGCATTGCTTTGAGTATATAGTCCAATCCAGATTCACCTTCATTGAATTTCAAATTATAATTTTATTTGTTATTATTATTTATTATACTATGATAATTTATTTTATTTTTTATTTTTATTTTTATTTAGAAGAATTGGTAATTAATTTATATAGTTAGATAATTAAGAAAAATTGAATATTAATGTATCATCAAACAATAACTTTACACAACATAGAAGTTGGAATTTGTTAGAATAAATTTTACATGTTTCCATTATATCTGTGATTATGTATCAATTTCTTTGCAATGCTATATTAGATTAGAGTTCTACTAGTATATTGGTTGCATTGCATTGAATATGTAGTCTAACCCAAATTAGTTTGCATTAAATTTTAATTTGTACATGTTTCCATTGAATATGAACAATAATACAAAATTATTGATATTGAATTTAAATTTGTTTTTTTTTTTTCACTTTCATTTTTCAGATTAATGGCCTATTTAATATATTGATTTAATTAGCTTAATATAAAATTAAACATATTCTTAACCTTTTCTACCCAATCATAAACAATAACACACTCGAACAAAAAATCATTATCACTGTCATAAACAATAACACTACTGAATACCAATATCAATATGCAATGAAGATGAAGTCGAGTTTACACTAACTATAATGAATAACAATAACCCATTTAGCTAGTGCATAAATATAGTCTTAAAAATCTACACAATTTGAACATGACATTTACATCAACATGGATGCATCTTCATAGAACCATTAATTTAGGCATTTATTTGGCTGAAACATTCACAATACTAGAAATCTAGAAACCTGTGGAGATTGAATATGAAAGTTAACTTGGAGACATCTTCATTGAATAACTGTTTAGTATATTGGGTGAGTTGAATATCAACACCCTATTTGAAGTTTTGGTTAGTATCTTGGAAACACTGGTAAGGGTTTTTAACCAAATATGTTATAAAAGGGCATTTAGGGTTAAGTGATGAAAGGGCTCACATACCTCACGTAAACAATGACGACAAACGAGCCAGAGCTGCTGCTCTTTCTCTCTTGGGTAAAGTATATTTTTGCTGTAGAATCACAAATGAATGCATATACATGAAGCAAAATGAAAGAAACAAGCAGACCTCCCAATCAGATTATT
Source organism: Pinus taeda (assembly GCA_000404065.3). Lineage (NCBI taxonomy): Eukaryota > Viridiplantae > Streptophyta > Pinopsida > Pinales > Pinaceae > Pinus > Pinus taeda. The sequence continues at coordinate 150,082 of APFE030020282.1, read as the reverse complement.
ATGTAACAGAAAAGGCCAGACATATTTACAAGTCTATTGAGTCATTAATACTCATATATCTATTTACATTTTACGCTGAGTATTTGTGGCTGGATAAATTTGTAAATATTGATTGCCAACAGAAAATAGAGACAAGTAAATACAAATTAAAGAAAAGAAAAGTACCATTGACCGCAAAACGCTATGAAAGACATGATCACTGTAACTTGGGAAATGCAGAATCCGAGTAACTCTTCGGCCTTCTACCCCAAACTTGTGTTAATTATGATGAGATGGTTATGGGGTAGAAGCAAGCCCAAATGCGGGAAAGGAGTTTTTCGGACTATGTGCAGGCCATCCAAGAGATCAAGACTGGTTGATATAAAAAGTTCCACACTAAATAACCATAAAGGATCCTGATCTCTGGAAGAGGAATCGTTAGTTGTCCAGTTACATGACTCATAGAGGATGTTCATGATCGCCCTCAAGGTAAATTGTTAGTTGTTCAGTTATAGGATTAAATATCACATAGTTTTATAAAGAAAAATGTTAAACCAATGTAAAAGGACAAGTATTGGAGTAATTTGAACCAGCATCACCTCCTTCACTATATCACCATGACTATATTATATAGTATTAACCAGCAAACTATATGACTTAACAAAAATATATATACTAATAAATTAATACTTAACAAAAACCTCAACCTCAGGGATAAAAGCTCCTCAGGGATAAAAGCTCTTTTTTCTTTTAGGACAAATCAGATATATCCATGTCATAAATCAGATATATCTATTTAAATATGAAAAGAAATTTAATGTAAAATAATAATTTAAATGTTTAAAACTTTTATATAACATTGTTTAGGTTAATTTTTTTATATTTTAAATTTAATGTGTAATATTTTTTTTAATTGAATGTAAATAAAGGAAATAGTTTTTTCACTTGAATTTATCAAAATTTGTTAATATAATTTCAAGAATCTTTGTTATTTAAAATGTAATTAGTACTTATTAAAAACCTAAACCTCAAATAGATAAAAGATCTTCTTTAAGACAAATCAGATATATCCATGTCATAAATCAGATATATCTATTTAAATATGAAAAGAAATTTAATGTAAAATAATAATTTAAATATTTAAAACTTTTATATAACATTGTTTAGGTTAATTTTTTTATATTTTAAATTTAACGTGTTATAATTTTTTTAATTAAATGTAAATAAAGGAAATAGTTTTTTCACATGAATTTATCAAAATTTGTTAATATAATTTCAATAATCTTGGTTATTTAAAATGTAATTAGTACTTATCAAAAACCTAAACCTAAAATGTAATTTCAAGAATCTTTGTTATTTATGAATAGTTGTTCAGTTACATGACTCATAGAGGATGCTCATGATAGCCCTCAAGGTAAATTGTTAGTTGTTCAGTTATAAGATTAAATATAACTTGGCTTTTTAAAAAAAATGTTAAACCAATGTACAAGGATAAGTATTGGAGTAATTTGAGCAGGACATCACCTCTTTCACTGTATCACCATGACTATATTATATAGTATTAACTAGCAAACTATATGACTTACCAAAAATATATATACTAATAAATTAGTACTTAACAAAAATCTAAACTTCCTTTTTTGGACAAATGAGATATATCCATGTCATAAATCAGATATATTGATTTAAAAATGAAAAGAAATTTAATGTAAAATAATAATTTAAATGTTTAAAATTTTTATATAATATTGTTTAGGTTAATTTCTTTATATTTTAAATTTAATGTGTAATATTTTTTTTAATTGAATGTAAATAAAGGAAATAGTTTTTTTCACATGAATTTATCAAAATTTGTTAATATAATTTCAAGAATCTTTGTTATTTAAAATGTACTTATCAAAAACCTATACCTCAAATAGATAAAAGCTCCTCTTTAAGACAAATCAGATATATCCATGTCATAAATCAGATATATCTATTTAAATATGAAAAGAAATTTAATGTAAAATAATAATTTAAATGTTTAAAAATTTTATATAACATTGTTTAGGTTAATTTCTTTATATTTTAAATTTAATGTGTAATAATTTTTTTTAATTGAATGTAAATAAAGGAAATAGTTTTTTTCACATGAATTTATCAAAATCTATTAATATAATTTCAAGAATCTTTGTGATTTAAAATGTGTTAATGTATAAATGGATTCAACCCCATGGAATCTCTGTCATATTTGGATTAAAATTAATTAGAAAAAATGTAGTGAAAAATACTCTTTTGATATTATCTTAATTTTTAAAATATAAATAAAATTATTGGATAGTTTTAGCATTTCATTTTTGAGTTTAAAAAATATTTTTAAATTACAATAGTTTTGATAAATTAAAAAGTAAAAAATGTCCAATGCTTTATTTTTAAATGGATCTTATTAGAGTTCGTTTTTCTTTTTTTTTATTACCATATTGATCACGTCATTATAATATCTTAGTTTTTTTTAATCCATAAATTCTTTCAGTTTTTCTTTAAATTTAGATGTAATTATATTTTTATATTATCATTATTTTGCAAAGTGGCATTTTCCTTGATTCTTTAATGATTATTTTTCATTTTATGCCAACCCCACTTAAGACATAGTTGATATTGATTAGGGCTTAAAGCAACCTTAGGAAGTGTCTTGATTTTTCCTAGAGGAAAAACCATAATTTCCATTAATATGTTGAAAATTACATATTGTAGATGCTCAAAGAAGCATATGCTGTAAGTTGTGGTGTTCTACCTTCAAATATTCTTGTACAAAAAACCCCATAGGGTGATCTAGTGATAATTACATAATTACAAGTCAAAAATAGATATATACATAAAACTGTACTAGATGCAAGAGTCCTCTTAGGCTAAAAAATATCTCATGAAATTAGGGCCTCTTGCTCCCTGTATCCTCTCATCAATGGTAATAATCATAGAATTATGATCCCCTCTCCTCCTGAATCAACCATAGGCCCCTAGGTTGGATCACGACCTCCTTGGATAACTGGAAGGAAATTTGATTTTGCTATGTGTAGATGTGATGAAAACAGATTGACTCAAAGTGTGATTTCAAAAGAAATGAATAGATGTGTTTTTGATCTAGTCTATAATGATGTTAGAGTCATCAAATATTTGTATATGCTTACACTCCTCTAATGAAAAATACAGAAGATGTCTAGGAGTGATCACTTCAGCAAAATGTTTAGTTCCAAAGCCCAATCCCATAAGAATTTTGAAATAATGATTATGTGATAGATGTAAGAAGGCACCTCCCCCACAACCATTCTCGTGGGTTGATCCATCTAAATAGGCCCAAGGTAGGTTCATGTCAATGGCTTTAGGAATGATGGTCCTCTGGAGTGAAGGTCAGTCATCAAGGAAGCTGGAGTATAGGGATATAAAATGAGCAGAAGCATGAGTCTAGTGTGGTTCAATACCTTTGAATATGTATTTGTTTCTAAGCGGCCAATAGACTAGCAAAACAAAAGGGGAAGGTTCCTAACTTTAAGAGGATGGGAAGAGGTCCACCATGATTTTCAGGCATCAAGGATGGAGTCTCCCTACCATCGAGGAGTAATAGAGAGAGAGGTGAGAATCTATGAACAAAAAGGTAAAATGGAGGGACAATGAAGGAAGAGGTGGTCAATTGTCTCGAACTCATGTAGGCAAAGAACCACAAGAGGTAGAGCCATGGAATAAGCGCTTCTTTAAGTTTTCTCCCTAGGTGCTTTATATTTTAGAATAATCCACATGAAAATTCTAGATCTTGATGAGGCCTTTAGCTTCCATAAAACACTCCACCACTAGTCCATAACTCCTTCCATAAAACACTCCATCACCAACCCATAACTGTGGGCTTGTGTGCAACATATGTGATTGTATAACCATCCTTAGGTGCATAGTTTCCATGCTTGGCATGTACCCAAATAAGTTCTTCCTCCCCATCGATTATCCTAACATGTGATTGAGTACGAGCATTAATGTACTTGAGGTAATCTAAATGCTAGATGTAAAGTAGATTTCCATGTGTGTGAAAAAAATGTTAGAGTACTCTAGATCTACTATTTGATCAAGATATGATATACCAACATTAGATAAGAAATGTATGAGATCAAGAAGAAGCCTATATGCATCACTGTATCCATACCATGGATCCATACCAACTCGAACTAAAGAGCTAGATCTTATTTTCCAAACTAAAGAGCTAGATCTTATTTTCCAAACCAGTCCACCACAAATGTAGGATATGGAATTTAAGAGCACACCAAATGGATGAGATGTTTGATCAGTTGCAAGTGGATTGCAAGTGGAAAGTCTGACCTAATCAAGGATGTGAAGGGTTAATATATATCTCTGATAAACCACCTCAATCCATAAGTTTTTAACAATTAGGATTTTCCAGCCCATCTTGGTCAATCCATAAGTTTTTAACTAGGATTTTCCAGCCCATCTTGGTAGCTAGCGCTTTAGAGAAGGAGTCTAGGTTCTTTAGTCCCTAGCCTCCCCATTTCTTGAGAAGTGCAATCATGTCCAATTGAACCCATGCATATATGTGACTATCCTGTTTCCATTTCCATAGAAATTTGCAAGACAATTTTTGAATTCTTGTCAAGATCCCCTTAGGAATCCAGGCCACGGACATCTAATTATAAGAGTGGCTTCCAAAACTAAATTGATTAGTATTATGTGCCCTGTAGTGGAAATATATCTATGATGCCAAATGTTCTATCTCCTTTCAATATTAGCAAAAATCCAAGTCCAATCAACAATCTTGTAATGAAGAGGTTTGAGTTGGAACCCATGATACTTAAGTCCATCATCTAACGGTAGAAGTGTAAAGGGAAATCTATGGTGTAAATAATGAATATCATGTTATACTAGTAGCTCGGCTGAATAATTGCAATAATGAAAGAAATGTTGATGAATCACCAATACCCGCATTGAGCAAAATTAATACATGGTAGAAAAAAAGGAGATGTGTAAGGATGCAATTGTTGGTGATCTTAATAACTTGAAGTTGACCAAGACTACCATCTTTGGAAATGTGTTGGCTCAAGCCTTCCATGACGAGCAAAAAAAGTCCAACATGGAAAAAAGGGGAGGCTGATCCATTTATAAGAACACACTAAGAAGCCTTAGTAACGCAGCACATGATCTAGTTGATGAAGTTCAGGGGAAACCTAGATGGGTAAGGAGCATTCTCAAGTATAACCAACTGGTGTGATCAAAAGGCTTTGCTAGGTCTATCTTAAGGACTGTTCCCTTTAATTTGTTAATCTTAATGGAGTGTAGGACCTCCTCTTAAGTGCCAATAATGTCATGAATTCGATAGTGATTAAGAAATGCAAATTGTTGAGGTGATATATGAGAAGATAGAATAGGTTTGAGGCGATTAACGATGATCTTTGCAATGATGAGATGGGTCTAATGTCATTGAAAGTTTTAGGGGAATCATACTTAGGAATGAGGGTAATGAAGGTATAGTTGAATGCATCAATCAAAAGGCTTTACTAGGTCTATCTTAATGATCGTTCCCTTTAATTTGTTAATCTTAATGGAGTGTAGGAGGACTAATGGAGTGTAGGAGGACCTCCTATGAAGTGCCAATAGTGTCATGAACTCGATCGTGATTAAGAAATGCAAATTGTTGAGGTGATATATGAGAAGATAGAATAGGTTTAAGGCTCTTATTATTTTTAAACAATTTTAATGTTACCTCCATCTCCCCCATAGATACATGCTTGTTGAGCTCTTCAACAACTTCATGATCAACAAAACGACAAAAGAGACCAACCTCCCTGATAATCTGAGCAAGTGAAGCTTCTTGAGAGGCCTTGTAAAACTCACTGAAGTGAGATGTAGTGAGATGCGCTGAGCGATGCGATGCGATGCAAGTAGATTGAAGGCCATGAAAAAAATTTTATTATATTATATATATGCGGGAAATCATGTGTTTTTTGGAAGTTCACAAATCAAATTATATATATATATATATATATATATATATATATTATATAAAAAGGATAAATAGTGAAATAACTAACCGTAGGTAAACTAGGATATAAACAAAGTTCTGAATTTGATGTCTAAATTGACCCAAATTTAAAATTATTATCATCTTTATAATCACATATATCATCTTTTTCCGATTTAAAACGATAAAGAAATGAATAGTACAACATAAAAACATCGTCCGTTTTATAATGAATTAAGGATCCATGTTTCTGGCGAATAATTATTAAAACCCGTTGCAACTTGCATTTACGAATGTAAATAAATAAACAAGGACTCCATCGGTTCAGTCAGGTTCGTATGCTTTTCTCTTTAAAACTCATAACCCTGTGTGAACGTCTGTCACTCTTGAAGAGCCATATATAAATAGGTATCGGTTACTAAGATCTAAGAAAGGAACCCAAAACTGTGAAACATCAAAATAATAATGTGAAGTTTTTCAAGAACATGCCTGCAGTTTACTGACGACATCCATTAAAGGCTGCCAACCGATGGGGGGGACGCCATTGTTGTTTGTTTGTGGCTGCTTCTGAACAAACAGAGAGAAGAATCTCTGCAATGTTTTGTACCTTCCTCTACGTCGCAGCAGGGATTCTATTTCATTGTGTTGTTTTCTTTTTTAAATGATGCACAGATGATTTGGTACAGTTTCAACCATTTAGATTCGTACATGAAAGATTTGTCGAGTTGCGGAATGTTGTTATCAAAGATTAATTTAAAATTTAAAATTTATGTTGCGAACAATAAATTATTGGCACTGTCATGAATAATAAGACACTATTAAACAATAACGCACTATTGAATACGAATATGCAAGGAAGGTGAAGTCATGAGTTTACACTAACTATAATGAATAACACTAACCCATTTAGCCGGTGCATAAATCTACACTAATAAAAGTATACAAAATTTGAACATGACATTTACATCAACATGGATGCATCTTCATGGAACCATTAACTTGGGCATTTATTTGACTAAAACATACACAATATCGGAAATCTAGAAATCTATGGAGATTGAATATGAACGTTAACATTGAGACATCTTCATTGAATAACTGTTTAGTATATTGGGTGAGTTGAATATCAACGCTCTATTTGAAATTTTGGTCAGTATCTTGGAAACATTGATAAGGATTTTTAACCCAATATGTTATAAAAAGGCATTTAGGGTTAAGTGATGAAAGGGCTCACATACCTCACGTAAACAATGACGACAAACGAGCCAGAGCCGCTGCTCTATCTCTTTTGGGTAAAGTATATTTTTGCTGTAGAATCACAATGGAATTTGAAAAATAATAACAAATGAATGCAAATACATGAAGCAAAATGAAAGAAACAAGCAAACCTCCAAATCAGATTATATGCTATTTTAATACAAAAATGGTAACAGAAAAGGCACAGACATATTTACAAGTCTATTGAGTTATTAATAAGTCGAGTACACTATATACTCATACATCTATTTAAATTTTACCCTGAGTATTTGTGGTTGGATAAATTTGTAAATATTGATTGCCAACAGAAAATACAGATAAGTAAATACAAATTAAAGAAAAGAAAAATACCATCTACCGCAAAACGCTATGAAAGACATGATCACTGTAACTTGGGAAATGCAGAATCCGAGTAACTCTTCGGCCTTCTACCCCAAACTTGTGATGAGATGGTTATGGGGTAGAAGCAAGCCCAAATGCGGGACAGGAGTCTCTCGGACTATATGCAGGCCATCAAAGAGATCAAGACGGGTTGATATAAAAAGTTCCACACTAAATAACCATAAAGGATCCTGATCTGTCGAAGATGAATCGTTAGTTTTTCAGTTACATGACTCATACAGGATGCTCATGATCTCCCTCAAGGTAAATTTAGTTGTTCAGTTATAGAATTAAATAAATGTTAAAACAATGTAAAAGGATAAGTATTGGAGTAATTTGAGCCAGGCATCACCTCTTTCACTATATCACCGTGACTATATTATATAGTATTAACTCACAAACTATATGACTTAATAAAAATATATATACTAATAAATTACTACTTAACAAAAACCTAAACATCAAATAGATAAAAGCTCTTTTTAGGACAAATCAGATACATCCATGTCATAAATCTGATATATCTATTTAAATATGAAAAGAAATTTGATGTAAAATAATAATTTAAATGTTCAAAATTTTTATATAACATGGTTTAGGTTAATTTCTTTATATTTTAGATTTAATGTGTGATACATATTTTTTTTTTAATTAAATGTAAATAGAGAAAATAGTTTTTCATAGGAATTTATCAAAATCTGTTAATATAATTTCAAGAATTTTTGCTATTTAAAATGTAGTTTTGATGTATAAATGGATTCAATCCCATGAAATCTATGTCATATTTGGATTAAAATTAATTAGAAAAATTGTAGTGAAAAAGACTCTTTTGATATTATCTTAATTTTTAAAATATAAATAAAATTATTGGATAGTTTTAGCATTTCATTTTTGAGTTTAAAAAATATTTTTAGATTACAATAGTTTTGATAAATTAAAAAGTAAAAATTTTCTAGTGCTTTATTTTAAAATGGATCTTATTAGAGTTTGTTTTTCTTTTTTATTACCATATTAATGACCTCATTATAATATTTTAATTTTTTTTAATCCATAAATTCTTTACTACTTGATAGTTTTTCTTTAAATTTAGATGTAATTATATTTTTATATTATCATTATTTTGCAAAGTGTCTTTAATGATTACTTTTCATTTTATGCCAACCCCACTTAAGACAGTTGATATTGATTAGGGCCTAAAGCAATCTTAGGAAGTGTCTTGTTTTCTCCCCCCAAGGAAAAATCGTAATATCCATTAATATGTTGAAAATTACATATTGTAGATGCTTAAAGAAACATATGCACTAAGTTGTGGTGTTCAACCTTCAAATGTTCTTGTACAAAAAACCCCATAGGGTGATCTAATGATAATTGCATAATTACAAGTAAAAAATAGATATATACATAAAACTGTACTAGATGCAAAAGTCTGTCTCAGGCAAAAAAATATCCCATGAAATTAGGGCCTGTTGCCCCCATATATCCTCTTATTAGTGGTATTATTCATAGAATTCTGACTGAATCAACCATAGGCCCCTAGGTTGGATCATGACCTCCTTGGATAACTCGTAGGAAATTTGATTGTGCTATGTGTAGATGTGATGAAAACATATTAAGTCAAAGTGTGATTTCAAAAGAAATGAATAGATGTGTTTTTGAACCAATCTATAATGATGTTAGAGTCCTCAAATATTTGTATATGCCTACACTCCTTCTCTAATGAAAAATACAAAAGATGTCTAAGAGTGATCACTTCAGCAAAAATTTTAGTTCCAAAGCCCAATCCCATCTGAATTATGAAATAATGATTATGTGATAGATGTAAGAAGGAACCTCCGAGACAACCATTCTCATGGGCTTATGCATCTAAATATGCCCAAGGTAGGTTCATGTCAATGGCTTCAGAAATGATGGTTCTATGGGGTGCAGGTTTGTCATCATCTAGGATGCTGGAGTATAGGGATATAACATGAGCAGAAGCATTAGGCCAATGTGGTTCAATACCTTTGAATATGTATTTGTTTCTAAGTAGCCAAATAGATCAGATAAGAAAAAGGGGAAGGTTCCTAACTTTAAGAGGATGGGCAGAGGTCCACCATGATTTCCAGGCCTCAAGGATGGAGTATCCCTGCCATCGAGGGGTGATAGAGAGAGAGGTGAGAATCTATGAACAAAAAAGTAAAATGGAGGGGAAATGAAGGAAGAGGTGGTCAATTGTTTTGGAATCCTATCGTCAAAGAACACACCAGGTAGGGCCATGGAATGAGCACTTCTTTAAGTTTACTCTCGTAGGTGATTTATATCTGAGAATAATCCACATGAATAGTCTAGATCGTGACGAGGCCTTCAGCTTCCATAAAACACTCCACCACCAGTCCATAACTCCTTACATAAAACACTCCACCACCAATCCATAACTCGAGGCTTGTGTGCAACATGTATGATTGTATATAACCATCCTTAGGTGCATAGTTTCCATGCTTGGCATGTACCCAAATAAGTTCTTCCTCCCCATCGATTATCCTAACATGTGATTGAGTAAGAGCATTAATGTAGTTGAGGTAATCTAAATGCGGGATGTCAGGAATCGCTAGATGTAAAGTAGATTTCCATGTCTGTGAAAAAATGTTAGAGTTCTCTGGATCTACTATTTGATCAAGATATGATATACCAACATTAGATAAGAAATGTATGAGATCAAGAGGAAGCCTATATGCATTACTGTATCCAGACCATGGATCCATACCAACTTGAACTGAAGAGCTAGATCTTATTCTCCAAGCTAGTCCATCACGAATGTAGGATCTGGAATTTAAGAGAGCGTGCCAAATGGTTGAGATGCTCGAGTGGTTCCAAGTGGGAAGTTTGATCCAATAAAGGATGTGAAGGGTCCATATATATTTCTAACAAGCCATCTCAGTCCATAAGTTTTTAACAATAATGATTTTCCAGCCCTTCTTGGCATCTAGCACTTTAGAGAAGGAGTTGAGGTTCTTCAGTCCCCAACCTCCCAATTTCTTGGGAAGTGCAATCAGGTCCAATTGAACCCATGCATATATGTGACTATCTTGTTTCCATTTCCATAGAAATATGCAAGAAAACTGTTGAATTCTTGTCAATTTCCCCTTAGGAATCTAGGCCATGGACATCCAATATATAGGAGTGGCTTCCAAAACTAATTTGATTAGTATTTGGTGCCCTTCCGTGGAAATATATATATGATGCCAAATGTTCAATCTCCTTTCGAGCCTGGCAACAAGCCGGGTCCAATCAACAATCTTGTAATGGAGAGGTTTGAGTTGGAACCCATGATACTTAAGTCCATCATCAAAAAGTAGAAGTGCAAAGGGAAATCTATGGTGTGCATAATGAATGTCATGTGGTGAGCATCCAATAGATGCAATAGTAGACTTATAGCAATTACACTCCATATCAGTAGCTGGGCTGAATAATTGCAATAATGAAAGAAATGTTGATGAATCACCAATACCCTCATTGAGAAAAATTAATACATCATTAACAAAAAGGAGATGTGTAAAGATGAAATTGTTGGTGATCTTAATAACTTGAAGTCGACCAAGCGTATGATCTTCATAAATGTGTTGGCTCAAGCCTTCCATGACGAGCAGAAAAAGTAGGGGAGACAGGGGGCAGCCCTGTCTGAGGCCACATCTAACGTGGAAAAAAGGGGAGGTTGATCCATTTATAAGAACACTCTAAGAAACCTTGGTAATGCAACACATGTTCCAGTTGATGAAGTCTAGGGGGAAACCCAGATGGGTAAGGAGCATTCTCAAGTATAAATAGCTAGTGCGATCAAAAGCCTTTGCTAGGTCTATCTTAAGGATATTCCCTTTAATTTCTTAATCATAATGGAGTGTAGGACCTCCTGTGAAGTGCCAATAGTGTCATGAATTCGATGGTGATTAAGAAATGAAAACTGTTGAGGTGATATATGAGAAGATAGAATAGGCTTGAGGTGATTGATGATGATCTTGGCAATGATATTGTAAATACAATTGTAGAGGGAGATGGGTCTAATGTCATTGAAAGTTTTAGGGGAATCAAATTTAAGAATGAGGGTAATGAAGGTTGAGTTGAATGCATCATACACTCAACCACTCATTCTACTTTCCTTGATTACCTGAAGCAGATCTTTCTTAAGTAATTCCAAAAATGTCAAGTAGAGTTCAAATGGCCATCCACTAGGGCTAGGGCTCTTATAATTTTTGAACCATTTTAATGTTCTCTCCAACTCCCCCATAGATACATGCTTGTTGAGGTCTTCAACAACATCATGATCAACAAAACGAGGAAAAAGACCAGCCACCCTGATAATCTAAGCAAGTGAAGCTTCCCGAGGGGCTTTGTAAAGCTCACTGAAGTGAGATGTGTTGAGTGATGCAAGTCGATTGAAGGCAAAGAAAATTTTAAGGATGTAAATTTATTTTAAAGTTTCGAAATCTTGGCAAATTTTACTAGTCCCTAATACAAAAACTATCAAATGTTTGGCGATATGTTCGTAAAAATATTCAAATTTCTAATAATTTCATATAGCCTCTATAAAACTTTGGCAATTTTTAAGGTAAAATAATTTTATACTATAAAATTTGGGCGAATCATTTTTATAAAAAATGGAAATTTGCGAATATTGTTTTTGGAAAAAACATGGAAAATTAGTCCACTTGGGAAAATTTGCCCCTAAAATTTTCCTTGATTGAAGGAATGAACTCTCTCACCTTCCTCATTAGTCATTTGATAGATGGGGTTGATTGCCCATCACCCATTTGCAAATTTATGATAAAACTTCGTATTGTCATCCCGAGCTAGTAACCAGATGGATGGACTCCTAAGTCACCATGTTTCATCTATGTCATTTAGAATCCTATTCCTTTCAGCCTCGAGCCAGATGAGATGGGAATTAGCATCAACAAATGACAATCCCCTCCCATCAACATCTTCTAGATTGGCGAGCTCAAGTTCAATATTGAGAAGATTAAGGTCATCCTTCTTTCTCTTATCTTTGGCCAAATCAATGTAATCGCTTAAGTCTAAGAAGGCTGCTGGAAAATCCTTCAGAGATAGATTGTCCAGTATCAGGGGGTTAGCCTTCCAAAAATGAAGTGTCTTGTTGTTCATGTTGTCTATCTTATTCTTGTAAATGAGGTACCTAGTCATATAGTGCTCTGAAAGGGAAAATGTATCAATTTTATGAGGAGAACATGATAGGTTACATTACCTTTAATTTTAATATTACCAATATAGATCCATCTTAACCACAGATCTAGCAAGATCCAAGAGGGATAAAACGATCACTTCCTCTAAGATATTTTTTTTATACATGAAATTAGTATAAGCGATATTTATGGAATTAATTATCATAAATTTCATTTTATTAGTTGTAATACTCATATTCGTATATTAGAAAAATTTCCACTTACAATTTTTATTTGTTTATCAAGAGCATAGGGACCCCTTGCCATCACAAAAATATTATTAGTATAAAGAAGAAGGCCGATGACTATACCACCTAGAGTAAATCTAACACAACCTAATTTTTCCAAACAACCCTTGAACTTATCCATATATATACCAAAAGGGTAAAGGATAGGGGATAGGTTTTATTAAGCCGAATATTACAATTAATTTCTTCCAACCATACCTTAGTGTTCCTAAACATGGAAATAATGCTATCATACAACCTTATAGCAACAAATTTGAACTTGAAATAATTTTATGTCTTCTAATATATTCCAAAGGTTAGTTCTCGATTTTGTGTCAAAATATTTTTAAAAGTCATTGAAACAACATAGGAGATTGGTTTCATTATTATGATCATTCTTCATAATAACCCTAAATATAACAAGGGGTGTTCCACATTTGAATGGTAGATCCTAATATGGGTTGGAATTTAGCCCTTTTTATATGGTTTTCTATCCATATAGTAATCTTTTTTATCAAAACAATTCCATGTAACTTAGCTAAAAGGAGATCATTATAATGATTCTATAAGTAGAGGGATTATTTTTATCCCTACTTTTAATAATAGGTACAATTAGGATTTTTGTTCAAGGTTTAGGGAAGACATATTGGAATAGTAAATTTAAGAGATTATGGATATGAGAAATAAGTATGGGTCGTCTAGATTTTATGATTTTTGCTTCATAATTTTTGACATCCTATTGACGGTGCTCGACCCGCCAACATGTCAGGGGATCTCCCTAGTAAGAAGTCCCAATTGGACCTTATATTGTTTGGTGTAGGAGTCTTAGTAGTGGGTTGCATGGTAATGCCTTAACCGTGACTTCGTATAGAGGCAAGTAAGATAACTCTATTGGTAGCAAGGGTGTGACAGCTGCAGTGAGTCAAGGAAGGTGCATAAGAGGTTCCAACACATGGGGGTTGAGATGAGTGCGCCCCTTGGAAACCTGTGATAGCACCCAGCTTGGAAGGGAACACATAAGAAAAGATACATAAAAACATGGAAGGCAAGTTAGCGAGCAATCCAAAGTGATGGTTAAATCAACGACACATTTAAGAAAGATTCGTACATACTTATACAGAATAGTATATACATGAATGCATAAGAAAACCAATACATATATCATTTAGAGTAAACCAGATAACATAGAATATAATACAACATATGCATGAAACGTGCTAGATCTTATTATATAAAGAAGTGTAAGTTCCACTCATAAAATACATCCATGTCCAACCACTAGTTCCAATAGTGGAATGTTACTATAGCCACAACCGCTTGCTACTTCAAAGAGATGTACTAGCTCTGCATAATGGAGAAGCTAAGGCTTGTTACAATACTGTCCAAGCTCTCTCCAAGATAGTCTTATCGGAAGGTTGGCTGACCAAAAGCCTCTACAATGAGTTATGAGGGACTATTTGTAGTAAAGGGTGGGGTGAACCTTGGTATTTCCCTTTGTGACAATTCAAATACCCTCATGACTCTTCATCTACTCTATGACTATTACATCCAACTATCGACACTTGACTTACACTTGACAAGAGTTTACATTACAATGCACATGTACCCATGTGAAATAAAATGGCTTGAGCAAGCCATGCTAGACATCACTCTGACTTAGACAACCATGGAAATCCAACTCCTCAACATCCTCATGTTGATCGACAGTAACATACTGATTCTAGGATTGGTAGTCCTTTATGGTGTCTGTGTGCTTCGTGATGACATCTGTCTGAAACATGACTCTTGCATTCATAGCATCCGCATACACTTCTCGGGCTCCTATGTCGAACTCATCTGAAAACATGGCATCATTATCTTCAGTACAACCTTAGCAGCAACATACTTGTGCATGATCTGTACAATTATGGGCAAGTCTGAGCTGGTGGCAATGTGCATCAACTTGTCGAAGTAGGAGTTAAGCTCTAGTTAGACCTGTGCCTTTGTCTTCACATGGGTGAGAGTACCAATGGATGGGATCGCATGTCTACGCACAACAACATCAATACTCTAAATACTCATGCATTGTAAGCCTGTATGCTAGTGATGAGCTGCAGGAGCTCTTCATAGTTCCAGATCTGACTTAGGATACATGCTTTTAGCTCGACGACATTGGCCCTCATCATCTTAGGCAAGTGAAGTGGGGATCCCTTGCATTTCATCATCCATGTTTGCATGTCATCAACAAGAGCATGCAAGTTCATCAAGATATATGCTCTTCTAGCACATCACTGCTATCATCTATTGAGATGGATGACTGCCTTATGCATGGTACCAAACTTGGAGTATAATGCTCACATAACCATATCAAAGGACAATACTTCATCTAGTATTTCTTTCTTCAGTTTAGCTCGGGTGGACGTTGTCACCAACTCTCTTCCTTGCTTGGTCGTCTGTAGTTCCTTTTCCATTCACTCATTCTCAACTATCAGAAAGCGAACACTTGAGCTAGTGGCTTCGGCAAACACTCTAGTTGCATCGGCCAAGGCTACTAGATGTTTGCACACATCAGTCATGATCATTGTTGGTACCATTTCATTGCCATCCTTTTCTTCTAGAAATCCATCATTTGTCTATCATTTTCTCCCATAAACCCCTCATAGTCCATTGAAACTGATTAATCAAAGCATTATAGTTGTTATTTTACATTAAATTTAATTTGTGAATTTTATGTTAAAAATTAGAAATTTTCAACAAAATTACGGGATGTCATGTCTTCCTATAATTGGTTTATGTTGTGACACATGGCATGGTAGGAAAATTAAAACAGAGGATAGGAACGTGATCTAGGATGTACATACATGGTGAAAGATTTAGTCAAAAACGAATCTAAAGCTCCTGGATACATGGTCAATTCTGGTCAAACCCAGCCTTTTTGGTCATAAAAGCAGCAAAAAGCCAGAGTTACCTAAACTGATTTCATTTTGTTTTGGAAGTTAGTTAAGATTAGAAAAAAAAAAAATCGCCTTTTTGATTGTAAAAGCAGAAACATCTTCATGATAATGCATGTACATTCGATTATAGACTAGAAAGAAAGTTAGTGAACAGAGGATAGTAGAGAAGCAGATTAAAAAGACTGCGTATTGTATTTTTCCATAACGTTGTTCTTGCATGTAATTTGATTTGCATAACTTAATTACAAGCATCGTTTCACCATTACAGTGCTTATGCATTAACGCTTTTCATCACCTGAAGTTTCCTAAGTGTGCCATTGAAGCGTGGATGGGCCCTACGTGGAGATTGGTATACTTTTGTTTTCATTTCCATAGCGTTTTCAAATCTGAATAGTGTTGAATAGTGTTTGATGTTATTTTTTTGCCTGTGAGTTTATTGATTCCATTATAAGTCCTTGCAAGTATTATTGTATGATTCATGGTGATAGCTTGAAAATTCGATTGCTAGATTATTGAACAAGATCTTGTAAAAGATTTAATCGACCATTGAATTTCGAAGTATCTATGTGGACCCTGTTTCATGCATTTGAGTTTTAGTGTGCTTAAAAGAGTTTTTGGTTTTCATGAATGCTTAGTGTGTTAGCTGGAAAGAGCTTTTGTGATGATATCCTTGTAAGAGGGTTGAAACTCAAACTAGTATCACACTGTTTCTTTAGAACAGTTAATTAAATTAGATGATCTGAGTGTTAAAGTGTGAAAGGAAACATATTTCATTCTCCTGTAAAGGAGTGTTGTAGCGTGTCACAGTAGACACTTAGTTAGGTAGATGAGATCCTTTTAGGTCTATAGACTTTAGACACATGCCTCTAAGTTTACCTACCTTGGTTGACATTAAATTTAGTCTAATCTAGCACCCTAGATTGGCCACTACATTTTGGCGCCGTTGCTAGGGAGGCGCAGTTAGAGGATTTCTAAAAGAACAAAATAAAATAAAATAAAAAACAAAAAAAAAAACAAAAACAAACAAAAACATATATTTAATTCATCATTTTAGAAGTAATGTTTGCTTATGCCTAGATCTAGAGATAATAAAGGTAGATTCATAAAAACCCCCCATCCAAAAACTAACCTACCACCAGGAGCAGACCCTTTAGGAAAAATTGAACACACAACACCAGCTGAGAAAGTCACCATACACAAATTAGAGGATAAACACAAATCAGGGCAAAGACTTACACTTATTGAGAGACAAATCCTATTGGCACATGAATCACAGAAGAAACATCTCCCTGAATCCTCTACAAAAAGAGAAAGCAGTAAAATAACTCAACAATCTCTAGAACAACTTCTCTTTGGATCAAGTGACACTGAACAAGAAATTAAATCACCAGAGGAATCTATCAAAATGGCCGAGGAAGGAGGAGGATCAGCAAGAAGACCCACTCCTGAACAACAACAAGATCAAAGAGAGGAGGAAGAGTCAACCTTTAAATTTCCTATTCAAGAACCAGGAAACAATCATGATGAGGAAATAAAAATGAAAAACATACCTCCTTCTATGTTACCAAACTTTTATGGAATGGCTTTAGATGATCCAGATTCATTCTTATTTGAGTTTGACATTTTATGTCGAACATATGGTTACACAGATGATGTCCATAGGCTTAGACTCTTCCCAACAACATTAAAAGCATCAGCACTAAGATGGTTCATGGGACTTGGTGAACATGTAATAACTGATTAGGATGGCATGAGAAGAATATTCCTTATTGTAGATCGAAAGATTCTAACGATGATATCTTTAGGATGAATCAACAAGAGGATGAAAATTTAGAGGAGTACTTGGAACGATTTTCTTACAATTTACAAAAATCAAAACATCGATCCATGACTCTTGATCTGATTCGAACAATATTTTTGAAGGGCATTCGAGAGGAATACTTAGATGATCTTAATTTGATGGGCAAAGGTGATATTTCCACCTTACCTTTTGAAGAAATTGTTGATTTATGTGAAAAGTATTCTAGGAGCAAAGCCAAAAATGGAAAAAGAACCATATCATCCAAAGCCACAAAATTTGCTTTAGCAAGTGTCATAAGAGCTGAAATAGGAAATTTGTTAGAAGAATTCAAAATAGATCTATTAAGTACCTTAGGAACTCAAATTGACACTCTCAAAGCCAAGAAAAGGCAAGAAGAGGAGGATCAAATAATGGTTGTCTTTTGTCTAAAATGCCAGAAGAAACATGCCTTAAAGACTGCCCATTAGAAAACATTCAAGTTTGTGCCTTTTGTACTGAAAATCATGATATATTTCATTGCTCTAAAGTCAAGATTTTGCAGAATTGTAATGTGGTAGCTAACACAGATATGGAGAATGTGTATTTCATGGGCGCAAAGAGACCATGGCAACCAAGACCTCCACCTCAAGGTATGTTTCCAAACCAGAATTTGTAATTTCCTGCACAAGGTCAGATGTATGCTCAGAATTCGTGGAATGTACCCATGCCATGGCAGCACCAAAATTACCCACAACAACAATGGAGACCATCTCAGCAATACTCTCAAAAATATCAACCATATCCTCAACCATACCAACCATATTCGCAGCCATATCAATAGTATCATCAACCATATTCACAATATCCTCAAACATATCAGCAATATCCTCAGCAGCAAGTTGTTTATCAACCCCAACACACTCAACAAGCATTGCCTGCTCCTCCACCAATAAATCCACCACAATTACAACTTCCATCTAACCAACAACCTCCTAGACCTACTCAGATTCCTGCTCAACCTGTACCAAATCCAAATAACAGAGCAGAGAGACCAGCTTATAATGTAGATGAGGGACCATCATATCCCACATTACCTTTGTAAAATATTAATTTAAGGTCTGGTAATACTTCAAAAAGAACCTCCAATAGCTGATAAATAAGAAGAAAATGAAGAAAATGAAAATGAAACTCCAAATCAAAGGAAACAAAATGATGACATAAAAAATAAACAAATGCAACCGTTGCATCCACCACCTTTTCCAGACAGATTGGTCCAAACAAAAATTCCCATGTCTATACCATAGTTTGATGTTTTAGATGAGCTAAAGAATGTCTATATAAAAACTCCGCTACTACAAGCCATAAAAGACATTCCCATATATACTGAAGCCATCAAAGAACTGTGCCTCAAAAAGCCTACTAGGAAAAGAGTTGATCCATAAACTATTCATGTTATTGGACATTTAGTTGGCCTTATGACAAACACCATTTCAATGGAAAAGTATGTTGATCCTGGTATTCCCAGAGTCACTACAATCATTAACAACATACATATTCCAAACACCTTAATTGACCTTGGGGCTGCAATAAATGTGATGACTCGAAACAATGAAAACGCTGCAGCTCACAAACTTGCAACACACAACAACTGTTCTAGAACTAGCTGTTAGGTCTAAAGTGATTCCTAAAGGGATTTTGGAGGACATAATTGTTTCACTGGACTCTTGGGAGTATCCAGTGGACTTTTTAGTTCTTCAACCAAAATCCAATTTAGGAGGACACCCTATCATCCTTGGTAGACCATGGTTA
>APFE030020282.1:38914-127034 GCA_000404065.3 Pinus taeda | reverse complement strand
CAAAAAAAAATAATAATGGTTTAGATGTGAAAACCAGACTCTGGCACACTCTAACCCAGAATTCTTACTAGAAAACCAATCCTTTGGCTGGTACGAATTCCTTGTTCTACTTGTTTACTGTTTTGTTCATCACTTCAATAATGACTTGAGGACAAGGCAAAGCTTTAGTGGGGGAGAAGAATCAGAAGAATCAACATTTTGTTTTCCCTATCTCATCTCCTCATTTGTAAATCTTCAAATAATTTTTTTCAGTACTTCAGTATTTCAATAAAAGAGTTGTTTTTGTTTTTGTTCTAATTAGAGGGACTTGTTCAAGCAATATGTAGTGAGACCTATTCAGAAAACTATGTTACCAGTACCAATGTTAGAGGGACCTATTCAACAAATATCAGAGGGACCTGTTAAAGACTGCATTCAAGATACATCAGGCTACTTCAACAAAGTTTCAACAAAGTTTTCAAAGGTTGCTGATCATCAAGGCTACATCAACACCAAGGATCAAAGAAGTTGCACAAACATAGTTCTTTAGATTTCAGAGGGACCTGATATATCCAATTTCATCTAAAAAGGGACCTATTATATCTAATTGCATCTTAAAAGGGACTTTTTTTGGATAGTGAAGATCAGTCATATTTGGATAGTGAAGTTCAATCCTACCTGTGCATGCCAACTCAACTTTTGGTCAACCAACAAGTGTAATGTATTGTTGTAATTTTTATTTTTAACATTTAAAATTCTTGAATTATTTTAGTGTTAAATATGATGATTATGATTTCTTGTTATCAATTTCAAAAACCCCTATACCCATCACCCTTGTAACATTCCTAACTACTCAACTCTGCTATCATTTCCCATCACACTTTAGCCTATTGCCATATTCCTACTACGATTTTGAAATCTTTTCCTACACCACTCTTCAAACCTTGTAATCGATCCATCATTTTTTCCCAATCGGCCAAGTACCAACAAGTAATGGATAAGTCTGTTTCATTGGAAAGACAAGTGGTAAATCATTGGAAAGACAAGTGTTAAATGATTTCATTCATTTTTGAATGTTGGAGCTATAAAACAATTGTTTGACCCAAGTCGACTCATGCAACATATATCCGTTATCATCAGTACAACACTCCTTATATGTATATGGCGTTCTCATGATTGTACTTATGCAAACCAGTACCGCTCCTCTTCTTTATGATGTGAATGCCCTTCCAACTCTGCTTTATCATTATAGTAATTGGGGAAAGGTCGGTTGTTAATTTTCACTTTATAAAACTCTTAGTTCACAAAGTGCGTTACCATATTAGTGATTCAAACTCTGAGTTTTCAAAGAAGGCCGAGACAACATGTGCTTCAAAGGGAGAGCATAGCAACAAGCTTACCACGAGTTTCTACCTCCGCCCATAATCCGAGGACATTAATCAGGTCGTCGGCCAAGCAATTGAAGAAGGAGACCCCGAGAATCGAGGGCGTTACTAGGTCGGTTAAGTGGAGCGCAGAAAAGAGGTAACAAATTGAGAAACCCTTATTGAATTGTTGAGCATAAACAAAGGGGTTAGAACAGAAATTTCTTTTTCAAAATGACTAATAGAGTAGAGCCTGAAACATTTGATAGTTCACAATATCATGATGACTGTGTCACGATTTTAAGGGAAAAGCAATGGTTATCTTTTCTAAAGAAATTTAATGGGGACAATGAAGAAGTGACAAAGCAATTTGCATTCAAATTCAATGGAGAGAAAGCATTAATAGGAAACTTCTCTTTTAGAATTTCAGAGGATACCATAGCACAAACATTGGGAATCAGTCCAGAAGGGGAAAAATATTTCAAAACAAAACAATTTAAGGAAAAATCATGGACTCAATTTATGTCTAGGTCAAGGGTTTCCTCTGTCAACTAGAAAAAGGGTGTCCCTAGAAGCTGGCTAATGCACCCATGGGATGAAATGGTATACATTATTCAGAAATTTGTTACATGTGAAGCTCGTTACAACATAGTATACCTATATCAAATCAAACTCCTGTTGCACTTAAAAGGGCAATGCACCATCAGTCTGCCCTATTTCCTCTTACAGAGTTTGACTAAAATGTCAAAAACTATTCAGAAACAAAAGGGTAATGAAGATAAAAGTTTGTATCATTTTGGATTGATTAAAATTCCAATTGAGTTTGAGTTGCAGAGGGGAGGAAAAACATGGAAAGAATTTTTTATTGCTAATCAAATTAAAGATGGAGAAGATGAACAGGAACAACAAGAGCGCACAGAGTTTATGCTTGATATTGATGAGGAAATCCCTAAGTGCAAGTCAAGCAATATTCCTCCACACAGCAGTAGTGTGAAGACAAGAAGGATGAAGCAAGAAACTGCCAAGAAAGTTGAACAAGACAAAATATTCACTACTTATACTAGAAGATCAAGGAGAATACAAAAGAACCAAACACAAGATGATCAACTAGAGTCAAATGCAAATGCACCAATGGACATTGAGAGCAGTGCTCATTCACAGCCAGAACAAGAAGCATCAATGGAAATAGAGAGTAACAAGAAAGAAAGCAAAGAGCCAGCACCTACAAACAAGAAACAAAGAAGGTTAGAGAAACAGATTGAAAAGCTAAAAGAGGAATTGATGGAAGCAAACATGCTAGAGAAGGTCATAAAGACGGAAAATGAAATGTTGAGAGCTCAAAGCAAGAAGACTCAGCAAAAAAATGAGAAACTGAAGGAGCAAATCAAAGAACTTAAGACTGAACAAACTGAAATTTGCAAATGGGCAACAAAATGGTACACTCAGAAGAAAGCTCTCAAAGAAAAATACAAGAATATGAAACATGATCTCCACGTTCAGAAGAATGCCCGAGCTGAGAAGAATATAGATGCATTGCTACAAGTGGCAGAGGCACAAGTAGGAACAAAATATAAAGGGAGCACATCAGGATTAGCATGAGGACATGCTAAATCATTGAGCTTGGGGGAGATGTTGGTACCATTTCATTGCCATCCTTTTCTTCTAGAAATCCATCATTTTTCTATCATTTTCTCCCATAAACCCCTCATAGTCCATTGAAATTGATTAATCAAAGCATTATAGTTGTTATTTTACGTTAAATTTAATTTGAGAATTTTATGCTAAAAATTAGAAATTTTCAACAAAATTACGGGATGTCATGACTTCCTATAATTGGTTTATGTTGTGACACATGGCATGGTAGGAAAATCAAAACAGAGGATAGGAACATGATCTAGGATGTACATACATGGTGAAAGATCTATTCAACAACGAATCTAAAGCTCCTGGATACATGGTCAATGCTGGTCAAACCCAGCCTTTTTGGTCATAAAAGCAGCAAAAAGCCAGAGTTACCTAAACTGATTTCATTTTGTTTTGGAAGTCAGATAAGATTAGAAAAAACAAAAATCACCTTTTTGATTGTAAAAGGAGAAAAATCTGCATGATAATGCATGTACATTCGATTATAGACTAGAAAGAAAGTTAGTGAACAGAGGATAGTAGAGAAGAAGATTAAAAAGACTGCGTATTATATTTTTCCAGAATGTTTTTCTTGCATGTAATTTGATTTCTAGAACTTAATTACAAGCATCGTTTCACCATTACAGTGCTTATGCATTAACGCTTTTCATCACCTGAAGTTTCCTAAGTGTGCCATTGAAGCGTGGATGGGCCCTACGTGGAGATTGGTATACTTTTGTTTTCATTTCCATAGCGTTTTCAAATTTGAATAGTGTTGAATAGTGTTTGATGTTATTTTTTTGCCTGTGAGTTTGTTGATTCCATTAGAAGTCCTTGCAAGTATTATTGTATGATTCATGGTGATAGCTTGAAAATTCAATTGCTAGATTATTGAACAAGATCTTGTAAAAGATTTAATCGACCATTGAATTTCGAAGTATCTATGTGGACTCTGTTTCATGCATTTGAGTTTTAGTGTGCTTAAAAGAGTTTTTGGTTTTCATGAATGCTTAGTGTGTTAGCTGGAAAGAGCTTTTGTGAATGATATCCTTGTAAGAGGGTTGAAACTCAGACTAGTATCACGTTGTTTCTTTAGAACAGTTAATTAAATTAGATGATCTGAGTGTTAAAGTGTGAAAGGAAACATATTTCAATCTCCTGTAAAGGAGTGTTGTAGCCTGTCACAGTAGACACTTAGTTAGGTAGATGAGATCCTTTTAGGTCTATAGACTTTAGAAACATGCCTCTAAGTTTACCTACCTTGGTTGACATTAAATTTAGTCTAATCTAGCACCCTAGATTGGCCACTACAATCACTTATTCTTTAACATGCGTAGGATATGTATGATCCTACGTAGTTGATACTCTGTGAGACTGTTGTTAGAAAATTATATATTACAGAGCAATGGAACACATAAAATATTGTAGAAATATAAACACAAAAAACGCATAAAACAAGAGAGACACAGATATACGTGGTTCACCCAGTTTGGGCTATGCCCACGAAGAAATAACCAATCCTTCTTTTATTATATTGTCCAGTAAACTGAAGAGATACAACCTACAACAGATTCACTATAACTCCCTCTTCTCTCTCAATCTCCTCTCTCTTCCTCACTCAGAATACAGATATACATAGACACAATACAATTCCCTCATATATAGTGAGGGGTTGCCTTCTAGGGCAAAAAACCTAAATTAAACATAACTTCTACCATCAGATCATCTGCCTAATGAAGGGCCCAAATTGACTAGAAATTACTAGACTTTTACAAGGCAAATTTTCATCTATTTTTAGCTTTGGGGGTGCTGCCCCTGAACCCCTGCCGAGCGACCATTGACCCTCAGACCCCCTAGCTCGGGGGGATTATCCCCCCTGCACCCCCTGCATGGAGGGGTGTATAGTCTTCCTGGGGTATACATTCGGCTGAAACCTTTGAATACAGAAGATGATCGAGCTCCACACCCAACAATCTCCCACTTGGAGACTGATTATAGCAACTCCACCGCTTCTTTATTTGCTAGACAATGACTCCACTTTGGACCTGGATGTTTCTCATCTTCTTCATCATACTTGAAGACCAATTGAAATTGAGCAGATTCTCAGTTTCTCCCTAGTTACAACTTTTGTTAACATATCTGCAGGATTTTAGCTAGTGTGTATCTTTCCAGCGTCAACTATCTATCTTCCAATGCTGGCCATATGAAATGGTACTTGAGCTGTATATGTTTAGTCTTCGAATGAAATGTAGAGTTCTTTGCAAGATGTATGACAGTCTGGCTGTCACTATATAAGCTGCCCAACTCTTGCTTCTTACCCAATTCATCCAGAAACATTTGTAACCAGATCATTTCTTTACTAGCCTCTGTAGCAGCAACATACTCTGCTTCTGTTGTTGAAAGTGCAACAACACTTTGGATTTTTGAAATGCAATTGATAGTTGTTCCACCTACAATAAATACATATCCTATAGTGCTCCTCCTGTTATCTCTGTCACTTGCCATATCTGCATCAACATATCCTTGTAAAGGAATTTTTGAACCACCAAAGCATAATGCTTGATTTGTGGTACCTCTCAAATACCTGAGATTCCACTTCTCCGCCATCCAATGTTATTTTCCTGGATTGTTCATGTACCTACTTAGAATTCCCACTGCATGCGCAATATCAGGCCTTGTGTAGACCTTTGCATACATTAAGCTTCCAACTGCTAATGCATATGGAACTTTAGGCATATGAGCCATTTCTTCCTGAGTCTCGGGACACTCCTCCTTACTTAATTTTAAATGGCTAGCGAAAGGTATACTAACTGGTTTTGCATTCTGCATATTAAACCTTTTCAACACCTTTTCTATATACTCACTTTGAGACAATGTTAATTTGTGATTCTTCTTGTCTCTACTTATTCTCATACCAAGGATATGTTTTGTAGCACCCAAATCCTTCATTGCAAATGAGTTTGCCAATTTCCTTTTGAGTACATTTATTTCCTGCATGTGAGAACCTACAACAAGCATGTCATCTACATACAATAACAATATAATATAACTGCTATCATTTTGCCTTTTGAGATAAACACAATGATTAGAGTGACACCTAGTATAACCTTGTTCAGACATAAACCTGTCAAATTTTAGATACCACTGCCTTGGAGCCTGTTTTAAGCCATACAAGCCTCCCTTCAACTTGCACACTAGTTTCTCCTTCCCTTTTACCTCATATCCTTGTGGCTGCTGCATATATATCTCTTCCTCCAAATCCCCATGGAGAAAGGCGGTCTTTACATCTAACTGCTCAAGATGCAAATCTTCAGCCGCTACTAGACTTAGAATAGTTTTGATTGAAGTCATTTTCATAATAGGAGAAAATATCTCATCAAAGTCTATACTCTTTTTCTGTGCAAACCCTTTCACCACAAGTCTAGCTTTATACCTTTTTCTACCGCCACATTCTTTCTTCAACTTGTAAACCCATTTATTTTGCAATGTTGTTTTACCTGTAGCCATCCTGACTAAGTCCCAAGTCTGGTTATGTGCTAAGGAGTCCATCTATTCTTTCATGGCTTGCTCCCACTTCTTCCTAGTTTCTACCTGCACTACTTCTTCATAACATTCTGGCTCACCGGAATCAGTCAACAATACATAATATAATGGAGAGTATCATTCAGGGGGTCAAGCACTGTGTATTCTCTCTTTTCTTTTTCTTGTTTCTTTTCCTACAACTGATTCTATACAAGACCTTTTCATTGAATATTACATCTCTACTCCTAATGATTTTGTGATTTTTATAATCATATAAGTGATAACCAAAATCATTAACACCATATCCAATAAAGGTACATTTCTTTGATTTTGCCTCAAGCTTTGTTCTATTTTCTTTGTTAATGTGGACAAAGGCTTCACAACCAAAAGTCTTTAAAAAATAGTAGTTTACATTTTTACCTATCCATATGTCCTCTGGAATACCACCATCCAAGGAATTTGAAGGCCCTCTGTTTATTAGATAAACAATAGTATCTACAGCATCTGCCCAAAATTGTAAAGGAAATCCTACATGCAATCTCATGCACCTTGCACACTCCATGATTGTCTTGTTCATCCTTTCTGACACGCCATTTTCTTGTGGTGTTTTTGGAAGTGTCTTCTCTCTACGAATTCCATTTTCTAAATAGTACCTATCAAACTCTTTGCTGCAATATTCACCTCCATTATCTAATCTGAGACACTTTAATTGTTTTCTTGTCTCATTTTCAACCAAAGCTTTCCATTTCTTGAAAGTATCAAATACATCAGATTTATTTTGAATACAATAAATCTAGGTTTTCTGGTTACATCATCAATAAAAGTAACATAATAACGACAACCACCAAGAGATGATACCTGAGCAGGTCCCCATACATCTGTATGCACAAGCTCTAATTTTTCTCTCTTCTTTTCTTTCCCAACTCTAAGGAATCTGACTCTCTTCTGTTTTCCATAAACACAATTCTCACGAAATTTTAAATCAACATGCTTCAAACCTGGCAACAAATTTCTTGACAGAAGAATCTGCATCCCCTTCTCACTCATATGCTCGAGCCTATGATGCCACAATGTTGTATCTTCTCCTGTAGAGGTTAAAGCACTAATAGAATTAGAAATACCATTACATAAATACAATGTACCAACCTTTTCTCCCTTTGCTATTACCAGGGATCCTTTAGTGACCTTCCAGGTTTTATCTGTAAAAGTAGTCACACAGCCTTCACCTCCCAATTGCCCTATTAAAATCAGATTTTTTTTAGATCTGGAACATGCCTTACCTCCTTCAATAGCCATTGATTTCCATTCTATTGTTTTATGAAAATTGTACCCATTCCAATGATTTTACAAGGTTTATCATCACCCAATCGAACCTGTCGAAAATCTCCTTGAACATAATCATGAAAATGTTTCCTATCAGGTGTGGCATGGAATGAGGCCCTTGAATCTACCACCCAAGCATCAATAATATTTTCTAAAGAATGAATCAAAGCATCTTGTAACACATCACCGGTTACATTTGCTTCATGATTAGTTTCTTACTACGCGTCTCCTTCTTTTCCCTTCCAAGACTTGCAGTCTTTCTTCAGGTGTCCTTTCCTCCTGTATTTCCAGCACACTATCCCCGATCTGGACTTAGATCTGCCTTTTCTTGACTTACTGTGATATCTTGGGCTCTTTCCTCTTTCCATTTTTCTGCCCCTATTCTCTGCAGTCAAAGCATTACCTGATGTCTCACCGGAGCTTTTCTGTCACATTTCATCACTAAGGATTACACCGATAACATCATCAAACTTTAAAGTACTAGATCCAGAGACAGAGTTACTAATGGCTATAACTAAACCATTCCAACTTTTTGGCAATGAGCACAGAAATAATAGAGCGCTAACTTCATCATCAAAATTTACCCCTACAGAACTTAACTGACTTGTAACTGTATTAAAATCATTTAAATGGTCTGCAACAAATCCACCTTCTGACATCTTCATATTAAATAAACGCTTCATAAGAAACACCTTATTTGAGGCCAAGGGATTTTCATATAGTTTGGCCAATGCCAACATTAAACCCTCTGTTGTCATTTCCTTTGAAATATTAAACATCATCGATGCTGCTAGGCACAACTGTATTGTTCCAAGTTCCTTTCTGTCGAGAATATCCCATTCTGTGTCTGTCATACTTGTCAGCTTCTTTGTCTTTCTGCTCAATGGTAGGTACAGATCTCTCTGATACAAATAATATTCAATCTGCATCTTCCACAGCTGGTAGTTTTGGCCATTGAATTTTTCCACCCTAAACCTACCATCTTTTGCCATTTCTCCCACTCAAACCAGGAACCCTTCTCTCCTGCGAGTTTATTAGCGAAATAGACCTTCGGCTCTGATACCAGTTGTTAGAAAATTATATATTACAGAGCAATGGAACACATAAAATATTGCATAAATATAAACACAGAAAACACATAAAACAAGAGAGACACAAATATACGTGGTTCACCTAGTTTGGGCTACGTCCACGGAGAAACAACCAGTCCTTCTTTTATTATATTTATCCAGCAAACTGAAGAGATACAACCTACAATAGGTCCGCTGTAACTCCCTCTTCTCTCTCAATCTCCTCTCTCTTCCTCACTCAAAATATAGATATACATAAACGCATTACAATTCCCTCATATATAGTGAGGGGTTTCCTTCTAAGAAAAAAAACCCTAAATTAAACATAACTTCTACTTTCAGATCATCCACCTAATGAATGGCCCAGATTGACTAGAAATTACTAGACTTTTAGAAGGCAATTTTCATCTATTTTTAGCTTCATGGGCGCTGCCCGAACCCCCGCCAGGGGACCACTAGCCCCCGGACCCCCCAGATGTGGGGGATTATCCACCCCGGACCCCTGTGGGGGGGACAAGTCCACCCCCCACCCGCATGGAGGGGTGTACAATCTTCCTGGGGTATACATCCAGCTAAAACCTTTGAATATAGAAGATAATCAGGCTCCACACCCAACAACTGCACAACTCTATGTTGAAATTCATTAAATGAGATGTCATGCATCTCTCCTTCCAGCTGATTGCCAAGGATCTCAATTCATCCTTAGTCACTGGAGACTTGCTCATCATTTGGATGCATTGAAGAGGGTAATTCGACCTCTTGGTGATGAGCCATGAGGTCGATGTCCTGTTCCAACTCTTGCTGCTCCATGTCTGCATCCAACTATTGAAGTGCTTGTCTATTCTCATGAGCAAAGTCTTGCTCCCACAATGGTTCACCTTGTTTGCCTCATTCTAGAAGTTATGATGAATCAACTACTTGTAAAAGTGATGTTTCATCTGTTTTCACATGTTGCGCCCCCTACTATACCTGCTACTACTACACTTCCCTATCTTGTTTGCACAACTCTTGTTCCTTATGGAGTTTCTCTTTTAGATCATACAACTCCTTCTCTTCTTCTTCCATTCTTCTCTTATCCCTTTTCCTCTATGTGATTCGCATGTGGCATTGGTGTCCCTTTTCCTCTATATCCATGGCTGCTTTCTCTACTAATGGATCTACTCGAAACTTGCAGCTTTTCTCCTCCTCCATGCGATCAACATTCTTCCTCTTGCCCTTGTCACGCATTGGTATGATTGCCTCTGCTGCTATTGCTGGTGTTCTCTCTGATGCTCCTTCATGTTACTTCACTAACCACTCCACAACGAAGCTGACCTATTCATTGGGTTAGGAGAAACTGTAGAAATATCTCCATGGGTCCTCCTCGACCCATTGAAATGCCCCATGGATCCTATTGAACTAAAATCTCGTGTAGTGATCTTTCATAATAAAATGTGGGTCATACAGATTGTAACTTTGGAGGTTGAATGGATACTTCTTCATCTGTTCTACTTCGACATTTTCTTACTTGGTACTCCATATCTCATATAACCCAATCCATAACAAAAGAGTGGGCCAAGGTTCCTTCTTCATCTGGTGCAGTCTAGCAGTCAATCCTACTGAGATGTGATATGCTACTTCTTGCATGACAAGTATGTCCAAGGCAAACTTCACTTGAACATGGGGAGGATTCTCCACACTAAACATTCAGATGAAGGTGCTAGACAGTGAGGCACACCAATTAGCAATGTCTATCAGTGCCTCCATTTCTTCCTTTGACATGTAGGGTGGATCTTATTCGAATATCATCTTGTAAACTTGGGTAAAAATATGATCGAAAAAATGTGTGATTACTCGTCTGAAGCTGCATTTGGAAAACAACTTGAAATATGTGTTCACAACACTCTCCGCTAGTGACCATGCCCACTCCAAGCCCGAGAGCTCCTCTCAGACACAGATTGCATCTAAGATGTAGGCAGACATGTAAATCTCTGCATGCATACCTCTGAGTGACTATCGAGCCTTTGTTACTTGTTCCTTTAGTTGATGAGCCAACATGCCAGACCAGTTACATGGTTTTCCTTCTCTAGATAGTTGGTCCACCATGATCACCCAACTTTGTGGGAAGGTTTTTGTGGTTTCTTGGCCATACATTTGACATGAAAATATGATCAAGTATTGATATGCCTTCTGCAACATCTTCGTCTTGTAGATCTGGTTGGGTGTCAACCTGAATCGAGCTATATCTTTTACCAAGTTCTTGAGAGTGTCTCTAGAGTTAGCACTGCTATTGGGTAAGCTGAAGGGAGTCTTCATGAAAGTCACGGGCTATGACATCTGATACATCCCATCACAATATTATGCCCAAAAGGTTACAAGCTTTGTCCCAATGACATTGCTCAAGGTCATCGTCTTGGGATCAGTATGAGAGATGATCTAGTGTATCATGTCCATACATGGGAACGTAGGGTATCTGCATGCAATCTGGAGTTGTGAATGTTATCATACACCTGATGATCTTCGAGGTCTTCCTCAAAAGTGCCTGAAAATACTTCATTGATCTCTTGCCATTTCAGCTTGATTTCCTTGTCTAGAAACCACTTTATATCTTCATAGATCATTAAACATGCATACACTCATTCAATTGTTGCTCCAGCTGCATTTCCATCAGTGTCATGTGATCCTGCTCTCTTGGAGGCCATTGATCCTATACTACTAAGAGGTGGATGAACACTTGAAATGTCTGGAGACAAAGCAACATGTATGGAAATAAATCTGTCAGCGAAAACCAAAGAAAATTTGGGGAATGACATAGCACATACCTATGGAATTGATAGGCAAGATTGTGCAATTTCTTCTAGGAGGCTGGGTGACTGGCTGCTAGAACTGCACAAGAGGTAGTTTGGGCTATCTAGGAGGCAAGACTGGCTGCTGGATTTGTGCAATGCACAATCCAGACTGGCCATTAGCTATTGGGATTGCGCAATGCACAATTCCTGCTAGGAGTGACTGCAAGCTCAGGGATTGCATTACACAGTTTTTTGGGCTAGTAGTCATTGTCCCTCAGAAATGTGAAAAATAGTCTTAGAGGATAGTGCCTGGGTAGAAATGTACATTTATGGAGAAGAAGATAGAGCCTTCCTTCCCCAGATTACGCAATGTTGTCTCAGTGAAGGCAGAGTCTATGACAAGGTTGGCCAGACTTGCCGACGGGCAACTGTAAGAAAATATGAAAGTGAATGCATGGGGACACTAAGTGAAAGAAGAAGTGATTGAGAGTGCATGCAAACATGGATGAAAGATTCAATAAACAGATCAACATGCATGTGGGTGAAGCAAGTCACCGAATCGACGATTGTTCGTGCAAAACAGTTTCATGCATGCGACAGAAGTGAGATAGCAACAAAAACTAAAACGGTGCTAGTACTAGATAGTATACATGTAAATGAAATCAAGCATTCAAAGAAATCAAGCAAACAACAAACACTAAAGTGAAAACACAAAAAGTGACAGAAATGTTGAAAAAGACAAGTTGAGGCTAGTTACCCGTGAATCGCTGAGTCAGATGTGTCGAAGAGTCTTGGATATGTTGTGGGATATCATAGCTCCAAGATTGATGTGAAATAATGAGCTTTGATGCGTTGAATAAATGATTTTTAAGATCATGACGCACATGCCATAAATCTAAGAAAAAGTGACAGTTGGAGGAAAGTTTCTAAAACAACTTTGCATGTAACCTCCAGCTGCTAAAAATAGCTCCCTAAATCATGGGATTCCTTTTTCATATTTCCTTTTTCTATTCCGGGAAAAAGCTAGCCATGCATGTATGTCAAGTTTCCTTGGTCTTAGGAGGAACTGGTTAGCCAAACTGCCCATGGATGAAGCTTCTCAACTGTTTGAGGGAAATGCACATTTCTAGTTGGGAGTTGGGTTGGTTGCCTAGGAGATTTATGTAATTTCTAGGCAAAGCAACAGAATGTTGCCCAGGATTGCACAATTCATGGGATGAGTAGGCCTACTAGGAAGGATTACACAATTTTCTCGGTGAAGCCTAATTGGCAGGATCGCACAATTCTGGAACCTAGCAGGCTACCAAACATAATTGTGCAATTTCTGGAGGGAAGGATGGTTTCCCTCTATAATTGTGCAATTTCTTGGGGAGCTGCTCAACCTGTGGCTGGACTAAGTTTGGGTGAATAGATTATAAGGGGATATTTCCAATGCTCCACCAACACATTGGTTGACCCATGTTGGTGAAGGCTTGGTCCACGAGAAACCTAGTTTTGCACACTAGCAAGCAAGAAAGATATAACAATGAAGACAACCACACTTCATGTTTCAATGTACCCACGACACATAAGTGAGTGAAAGTGTATGAAGAGCAATCCATGGACTTACCACGGTGTTGTGCGACACTATGTGCAGCTTTGAAGTATAAGCACACTCTTGACTGTGACATGCAGACAAACAAAAGAAACAAAGACAACTTGCATCGTACACATGTGATTGCAATGTAATATTCCTCCAATGTATGAGCAATAGGATTGTGTAGTTCGAGTGGAGGAAGCATGATCTATGTCTAAGATTGATCTTCAATGCATACATATGAGTGATGAGGAGCCTTGGGTGATTGAACAGTTTCCTAATCGGAAGTGAGACTAACCTTAAGAGAGAAAGGGCTTGACATAACCATCAACTCAGGCTGAAGTGCCTTGAGAGTCTTGGGTGTTTCATCTTCATCATTAGATAGATCATCATAAACTGGTGGCTTCGAAAGATCAACTGCAATAAATTCATGATTGTGATCAAATATGGTAGTAAATGGATCCTGACCACCACGATCATAAAAATCAATGAACTCATCGACATCCTCATGATCAGATGAATCAAACGGAGGGGTAGATGAAAAGTGAACAAACTCATCCTCTATGGTTCCGAAAAAGGCGGATGAAAGGTCAAGTGGATTTTCAATGAATATCTTATCTTCTTCGTTGTCGAATGATGGACCAAAATACAGTGTGTCCTACGAGTGATCAACAATGGGTGCATCTGTGGATGGAGATACACATGAAAAATCATGGATGGCAGGTTCACCAAACACGTCACGAAAGAACAAAGGAGGCTCGGATGGAAGGGAGTCATCTTTCGCCAAGTGTTGATGCTCAACTCATACTCTTCATGAATGACATCGCATGTTGGTTGTGCAACACCAACTTCGTTAATGGCTTTTTCCTCATTCACAACAAGTGTAGAGTCCAGAATGGAAGAACACAAGACATTATCATCTGAAGGAATGACCGAGTGCAAAGACAGAGGTTATGGAATAAAAGGCATATGACAACTCGATGGAATCATAACCAAATCTGCACGAAAATTAAGCGAAGTGATGTTGGGAGGATGTGAAGGTTGAAAAAGTGTGTGAGCATCCTCAACATCACTCGGTAGTGGTGGAGCTATCTAATGAGGGGATGGCGGACAGTCAACCATGATAGTGACTACATCTGGCTAAGATTGCAAAGCTCCTTCACTAAAGAATGTTGAGCGAGGTTTGATTTCAAACTTATTCTTGGGATGAGAATATTTCTTAATGCAATACTTGAATTGGTCCCAAAGATAGAGAAATTTCAATTGGATCCCCGGAGCTTGAAACTGCAAGTCACGGAAGCACTGCCAACAATCCATACTTGATTCATGCGGGGCCTTCTGTTACTCTAGTAGTTTTTCGTCAAGATGGTATGGATCAAAATGATAGAAAGTGTGTTCAATGAGATCACAGAAGTGATCAAGTGAGTGCACACTGTCAGCCGGTAGGTTGAACAACCATCGAAGTGGAGATTCACAAAGTGTGTATGCAAGAAGCAAGTTGGCATGTTCATCAGAACACCCATCTTCCTCATGAAGTATGGATAGAAAGCCATGTAAGTACTCAGGCCTGGCCACTTCGCCTTCACCATCATATGTGTAAGTGGACAAGTGATCAAAAAAATTCCTCGTGATGGTGACATCTTTATGGTTCGGAAAACATCACGAAGGAAGAAGAGTGCTAGAATCCATGAAATATATACAAAGGTTCAAAACATGATGAGAGGACATAGCTTGTCATAGACCCACCAACATGTTAGAAGATCACCCCAGTAAGAAGTCCCAATTAGACCTCAAACCATTTAGTGTAGGAGTCCCAGTAGTCAATCATACGATAATGCCTTGACCGTGATTTCACACAGAGGCAAATAAGATAAGTCTGTTGGTAGCAAGGGTGCGATAGCTACAGTGAGTCAAGGAAGGTGCATGAGAGGTTCTAACACATTTGGGTTGAGATGAGTGCATCCCTTGGAAACCTATGATAGCACTCGGCTTGGAAGGGAACACATGAGAAAAGATACATCACAACATTGAAGGCAAGTTAGTGAGAAATCCAAAGTGATGGTTAAACCAACAACACATTTAAGAAAGATTCATACATACTTATACTGAATAGTCTATACATTCATGCGTAAGAAAACCAATACATATATCATTTAGAGTAAACCAAATAGCATAGAATACAATACACCATATGCATACATGCTGGCTCTTATTATATAAAGAAGTGTAAGTTCCAGTCATACAATACATCCATGTCCAACCACTAGTTCCAATAGTGGAACGTTACAGCCAAAATTGCCTTCTCCTCCAAAGAGATGTACTAACTATGCATAGTGGAGAAGCCAAGGCTCATTACAATAATTTCAAAGCTCTCTCCGAGATAGTATTATCGAAAGCTTGGATAACCAAAAGCCTCTACAATGAGTTATGAGGGACTATTCATAGAAAAGGGTGGGGTGACCCTTGACATTACCCTTTGTGAGAGTTCAACTACCCTCATGACTCTTCATCTACTGTATGACTGTTACATCCAACTATCGACACTTGACTTACACTTGACAAAACTTTACATTACAATGCACATGTACCCATGTGAAAAAAATGACTTAAGCAAGCCATGTTATACATCACTCTAACTTAGACAACCATGGAAGTCCAAATCCTCAACATCCTCATGTTGACAGTGACATACTAATGCCAAGATCAGTAGTCCTTGATGGTGTCCATGTGTTCCATGGCGACATGTATCTGAAACCTGACTCTTGTCTTCATAGCATCTGGGTAAACTACTCAGGCTCCTCTGTCCAACACGTTTGAAATCATACACATCATTGTCTTCAGTGTGGCTGGACCAACAACATACTTGTGCATGATGTTTGCACTGATGGGAAAATCTGGGCTGGTGGCAATGCACATCAACTCACCAAAGTACAAGTTAAGATCTTGTTGGACCTATGCCTTTGTCTTCACCTAGGTGAGAGTCCCAATACATGGGATTGCATGTGTGCACACCACAACATCCATACTCTTGAATACTTGTGCATGGGAAGCCTATATGCTAGTGATGAGTTGCGGGGGCTCTTCATAGTTCTAGATCTGAATCCAGATATGTGCTTTCAGCTCGACCACATTGGCCCTCTTCATCTTATGCAAGTGAAATGGGGCTCGCTTTTATTTCATCATCCATGTTTGCATGTCATTAACAACAACATGCAATTTCATCAAGATACTTGCTCTTCTAGCACATCGCTATTGCCATCTGTTGAGATGGATGATTGCCTTATGCATGGTACCAAACTTAGAGTACAATGCTCACATAACCATATCAAGGGACAATACTTCATCTAGTGTTGCCTTCTTCAATTCAGATC
Source organism: Pinus taeda (assembly GCA_000404065.3). NCBI lineage: Eukaryota > Viridiplantae > Streptophyta > Pinopsida > Pinales > Pinaceae > Pinus > Pinus taeda. Next base: position 110,438 of record APFE030020282.1, on the reverse strand, counting down.
AGGGAGATACTGTTACCAACTCTCCTCCTTGGTTGGATGTCTATAGTTCCTTTTCCATTCTCTCATTCTCACCTATCAGAAAGTGAACACTTGAGCTAGTGGCTTTGTCATACACTCTAGTTGTATTGACCAAGGCTGCTAGATGTTTGTGCACATCCGTCATGATCACTCATTCTTGAACTTGTGCATGAGATGTATGATCCTTCGGAGTTGATACTCTGTGAGACTACATCACTCTATGTCAAGATTCGTCTAATGAGATGTTGTGCATCTCTTCTTCTAGCTAACCACCAAGGATATCAGTGCCTCCTTGGTCACTTGAGACTTTCTCATAAGATGGATGCAGTGAAGCAGGTAAATTGAACTCTTGGTGATGAGGCATGAGGTCGGTATCCTATTCCAACTCCTGCTGCTCCATGTCTGCATCCAACTGTTGAAGTGCTTGTTCTATCTCATGAGCGAAGTCTTGCTCCTGCGATGGTTCATCCTGTTTGCCTGATGCCAGTTGTTCTGATGAATCAACTACTTGTACGAGTGCTATTTCATCTATTAGCACATGTTGCACCCCATGCTATACTTCCTATTGCTGTGCTTCCCTCTCATGTTTGCACAACTCTTGTTCCTTTCGTAGTTGTTCTTTTAGCTCAAGCAACTCCTTCTCTACTTCTTCCATTCTTCTCTTATCCCACTACCTTTGTGTGACTTTCATGTTGCGTTGGTGCCTCTTTGCCTCTATAACCATACCTGCTTTCTCTAAAAATTCATCTACTTAGAACTTGCAATTTTTGCTCCTCCTCCATGCGATCGACAATCTTCCTCTTGCCCTTGTCACACACCAGTATGCTTGCCTCTATTGGTAATGCTACTGCTGCTACTGGTGTTCTCCATGATGAAGCTTCATGTTTCTTTAGTAACCACTCCATAGCAAAACTGACCTATCCATTGGGTCTCGAGAAACTGTAGAAATATCTCCATGGGTCCTCCTCAGCCCAATGAAATGCCCCGTGGATCTAGTTGAACTGAAATGTCATACAGTGATCCAAAATATAATGTGGTTCATAGAGATTGTAGCTTCAGAGGTCAAATGGATACTTCTTCATCTGTTCTACTTCGACATCTGCTTGATTGATACTCTAGATCTCATATAACCTAATCCGCAAAGGAAGAGCGAGCCAATGTGCCTTCTTCTTCCGGTGCACTCTAGCTGTCAACCCTGCCGATATGTGATATGATACTTCCTGCATGATAAGTATGTCCAAGGAAAAATTTGCTAGAACATGCGGAGGCTTCTCCATGCTAAATATTTGGATGAAGGTGCCAGACGATGAGGCATACCAATCAATAATGTCTGTTAGTGCTTCCATTGCTTCCTTTGACATGTAAAGTGGATCATGTTCGACTATCATCTTGTAAAATGGGGTGAAAAAATGACCGGACAACCATGTGATTAATCATCTGAAGCTTCATTCAGATAACCACTTGAAATATGTGTTCATAGTAGTCTCCGTCGGTGACCATGCCCACTCCAAGCCTAGGAAATCTTGTCAGGCACAGATTGCATCTAATATGTAGGTGGACATGTAAATCTCTACATGCATACCTCCAGGTGACTGTCGAGCCTTCTTACTTGTTCCTTCAGCTAATGAGCCAACATGCCAGAGCAGTTACATGGTTTTCCTTCTTTAGCCATTTGGTCCAGTGTGATCACCCAAATTTGGGGGAAGGTTTCCTTGGTTTCTTGGCCATACATTTGACATGAAAATATGACCAAGTATTGATATGCCTTCCGCAGTATCTTCATCTTGTAGATCTAGCTGGGGGTCATACTGAATCGATCCGGCTCCTTTACGCAATTCTTCAAAATGTCTCTAGAGTTAACACTGCTATTGGGTAAGATGGAGTCTTCATGATAGTCACAGGCTCTAACATCTAATACATCTCATCATAATATTGTGCCCAAAAGGTTGCAAGCTTCATCCCATTGACACTTCTTAAGGTCATCGTCTCGGGATCAGTGTGAGAGACGATCCGTGTATCATGTCCATGCATGGGAATGCAGGGTATCTACATGCAATCTGGTATAAGTCAGAGTTGTGAATGTTCAAATACACCTGACGGTCTTCAAGGTCTTCCTCAAAAGTGCCTCAAAATGCTTCATTGAACTCTTGCATTTCAGCTTGATGTCCTTGTTTAGAAAAAAATTTGTATCTTCATAGATCATTAGACATGTGGACACTTATTCAACTGTTGCTCCAGCTACATTTCCATCAGTGTCCTCTAATCCTTCTCTCTTGGAGGCCATTGATCCTGTACTGCTAAGAGGCGGATGAACACATGAAATATCTGGAGACAAAGCAACATGTATGGAAATAAATCTTTCAGCGAAAACTAAAAATTTTGGGGAATGACATAGCACATACATGGGGAACTAACAAGCAAGATTACACAATTTCTTTTCAGAGGCTAGGTGACTAGATGCCAGAACTATGTAAGAGGTAGTCTGGGCTATATGGGAGGCAAGACTGGATGCTAGATTTTCACAATGCGCAATCTAGACTCGCTGTTGGCTGCTGGGATTGCGCAATGTGTAATTCTAGCTAGGAGTGAGTGTAGGCTTAGGGACTTCATTGCGCAATTTCTTGGGCCAGCAGTCACTGTCTATTGGGCGTGAGATCCCCCAAGCATAGTTTTGGGGCTTAGAGCCCATATTTTGGACCAAGTTTGTAATACGTTGTAAAGAATCGGTATTTTGTGGGTGCAGAGCACGTAGTTGTTAAAGAGTCATAGGGTTGTCTGCCCTTATTTTGATAAATGTAATGCCGGATGTAGAATATCTACGATTGTATAAACAGAGCTAATCTCTAAGTAGTTAGAAGAATGATCAAGAATGGATTAAGATCAAACATGTATGAGAGATATCTCTAAAGTAGAAGTCTAGTTTTGGGTCATGGCTTAGGTAGAGGCTATGTAGCTGAGTGCGCAGAGGCCTAGAAATCCTCAGCTAAGTGCAGAAACCCCTGCAGCTGATTGTACAGGGTGAGTCGAGTCTGTAACCATCTAGAATCATTAATAAAGAGATTTTTTCTATCATTTCTCCGTATTTATTTCCTATTTATGCATCTGTTATATTGGGTAGGAATTCCACTTCTAATGCTTATATGATGCACATATGTGTATAAATGTATTGGTTAAGGTGAATGCAAGTAATAACATCTATTTACGTGAAGCTAACTAAGATATGTTAATAAGTAAGATACTTAGCCTAGTTTGGGAGATATCACAGTTTTCTACCCTAGCAGCGCAAAATGACATCAACCCCTAGTTAGGGCTGCATGAAGGCCAATTGTACACTTCACGAAGGTATTGAAGGGTGGAATAAAGAGCGAAGCAACCTAAACGAAGGCAAGAATAGTTGGAAGAAACCAACATCATAACCATCTCAAGGGTGCAGAAACTTGGTTCTAGCATCCCCCCATACTGTGTCGGGTGAGACTTCAGACTGCACTCCACGGGCCGATGCCAAAAGGGCCAGTAGTGTAGGGATTTGTTTGACTAACTAACATTGAACCTGGGTCAAGCCCCCTCAAGCCAACAAATGGTTCCTTTGCTGGGACCAGAATCTACATAAGAGATGTGTGATGTCATATCAATGGAACCCAACTAAGAAAGGAATTGAAGGTTGGTTGAACAAAAGGATTCACAAGTTCGCAGCACAGGAAAATAGAGACCCACAACTATCAAAAGAACAGTGGTTAGATAGTTACCTATACATGGAGATCCATGAAATATTTTTCACGTCCTTCCCTACTAAGCTATATCAGTGGATTGTGTAGCTAGAAGATAGCCAAGGAAGGTGGAAACTTGATGGTCCTATTGTGTGGACCCCAGAGCCAGTGTGAAGATTGGAAGCATCAGAGGATAAGATCACGTGCGCCATATATCATTAGCTCGATCACATTATAGGAGGATTTGTTACTGAGTTCACGATTGACACCACAGTCAGCTATAGCGAGGTAGAGCGATGCTTTTTCAAAGGACCTCGAGGTAAGTACATAAAATCTTTGAATACTTGGATTAAAATGTTGTTGTGCGAAAAGCCGATTATGTAGTTACCTTGATGTTTGGGTCTACACGAAGTGGAAGAATTTATAGAAACGAAGGAAATAAGGGTCCAGAGCATAGCCCCTAGATTTGACCTCCACGAGGGTATGATGAAGGAATCATGAAGGTCTCTCCGTGAAGTGCTATTCCTTTAATAAGACAAGGAATTCTGTGAATACCACCTCTACCCACACCACCACCAGCTTCGTCGCCATCACCTCCAACTTCACCCATACAACCTCCACCACCACAGTGATTCAGTATAGCGAACACAGTGAAGTTGCCTTTGTTCAAATGCTTGGGGAATGAGGACCCAAACCAATTCTGGTTTGTAGTGAAGGTTGTATGGGGAGCTCAGGGTGGTACAGATGACCATATAAAGAAAGCAACACTGGTTAGCACCCTACAGGATCACGCATTGACATGGTATATTAATTACTCCAATGATAGCCTGAATGTGAGAGTAGCAGACATCGAAGCAGCACTGAATAAGGAATTTAGCAGGCCTAAATCTGAAGCATAGTCGATTATTGGATTCAAAGAGATCACGATGCTATGAGGTGAGACACCTTGGGAGTTAGATCAAAGGCTAAAATGTACGATTCGCGAATCTAACATGAATTTGATAGATGGACAACATTGTGAGTGGTTTGTGGCTTCCCTACTACTAGACTTAAGAAGTGCGTTGTCACAACAAGAAATAAAAACTTAGATAGAGGCCTTGGAGATTTCCATGAGACTACATGAGACCCTGATGTAAGATCCTAATCTGGAAGTCCAGTAGATCAATGCACACCTGAAAAACCTGTGCCTTAAGATGCAGATTCTGAAACAGGAAAGAGCGATTTGACCAAAATTATGTGAAGGGGTCTGGTGCTTGAAATGCAAGAGTCAAGGCCATGAAAAGGACCACTACTCAGTCTTCAAAAATTACCTTGCAGGAGGAGGACCAATGCCTTTAAGACTAGAATCTCAAGTAGGACCTAGCGCGACACTTGCTTTATGGTGCACTATCTGTTAAGTAGCCAGAAAGCATGCCACTAATAACTTCTACTTGTTACAAAAGTATACAAAAAATCTGCGATAGTTTTTCTGTAACTTTTGTAGGTCAGTGGGACATGACGAGCATACTTGTAGGAGCTATGAATTGATGATGGATAGAACTCCTGCCTATAGGGCTTAGGCCGAAACACAACCCCTTGACCAGAACTCCAGGATGGCGCGGCAGGATTTCAGGGGAATGGATGAGGTTGAGGTGGAGGAGGACCTCGTAGAGGTCACAAACAATTGATTTGCTACAATTGTGGAGGGCGAGGACGTTATGCCCATGATTGTACTAATACAATGTGCCTGTTGTGTAAGTATTGCATGATGTTTGATAATGAGATAGAAGATTGTCCTACACTGATAGATAGGATCCGTGACAAAGGAGAAATACCACCTCCCTTGACTTAGAACCTGCAGATGATGAGGTTTAATCCATGTGAGGAAGATCCAAATGTAAATATAGTGCTCCGAAGCAAAATCGTGATGGGAGATGATAAAAGGAAACAACCAGAAGACAATACTTGGGTTCATAAAACCCCAACGAAAGAAGTTGATTTTTTTTTGGGCGTGCTTGAGAAACCTTCATGGAAGCTAATAAGAGCTTTGCTAATGCCTCCCCTTCAGGAAGCAAAGATAAGCCTGAACTAGAGATGGGTCCCTCCATGCTCACAACTTTCCTAGAAACTTGTATGAAATTACTGCATAACAGTAAGGCTATGAAAGGGTTATAGGAAATCATCAACATATGTGCTCAGACCGTGCCAGGAGAACTACACGTATTATAGAATATTGGAAAGCATAAAACAAGGATGGGGCATGAGATGAGACTCACCGTGCAGATCGGAGAATACGAGATGGATCAAGTCATCCTGGATTTGGGATCAGATGCGAATGTGTTATCGAAACAAACATGGGAGTGAATGGGAAGACTTGCACTATAATGGTCTCCAATTCAACTGAGAATGGTGAACTAGCAGAAAATCATACCCATGGGGCAATTGCGGGGAGTAACCATGGATATTGAGGGAGTGAGCACGCTGGTAGATTTTGAAGCAATAGAGATTGTTGATGAAAACAATCCCTACCCTGCACTCTTGGGAATTGATTGGGCTACAAATATGAATAGGATAATTAATCTGAAGAAGCGAAAGATGATTTTTGAGAAGAAATTACTATGCACAGTAATACCCTTGGATCCCGGTGAAGGATCGCGCTACATGGAACCAGTCTGCGACTATGAGAGTGATGATGACATGGATTGCATCTACAAGATAACAGCAAGAGGCCAAGAGTGGATGAATCCCACCGTAGATGGGTAGATTACATGGTAGCATGAGAGTTCCTACACTTCGGATTCTGACGAAGAAGTAGAACAATGGTAGAATTGGTTACATGAGGTAACTACGTCGAATTGCAACATGATGACCTGGTCGTTGCGTTGTGCATCATTAAAGGAAAGGAATCTTCTTACTTATGATGGTCTAAATGAGGTAGATACCTTCTCGAATGCATTCAAAAGGGAGGTGCCAGAAAAGCAATGCTTCCAGGCCTTGGACTAGCTGCTGCGCGTTACACCCGCAATATAGTGGGGTATGCACAAAGGAAGCTTTCATGATTGGCACAAATGTAGGATAGTGATGCGAGTACAATTTAGGAAGCCTAAGATGTAACTAGCAGATAAGTATGATGGGAAGAATGATCGTGCACATGGATGCAAGCCTATGATGAAGAGCCCCAACCTAAGCAGATGCACATGTACTTCGCGATAAAGTACCTAGTCAATAATCCTATGTTGGGGCGGGGGGGGGGGATTTGAAAATGGCTCCTAGTGTTCCAATAATATGTTTTTGAAGCTGTTGTGAAGCCTAGACAATTGAATTCTAGACCAGATCAACTATCGCACATCGAGATAGGGGAGGAATCTACTAGTTTGGAGGACGGATTACCTAACGCGTAGCTCTTTGCTATGCGCATTGCAAATGGAAATTTTGAAGACATAATACACTTTCTCACAACTGTAACTCTGTTGGAGTGGAGCGCTGGCTCCACGATGGACATGGAAAAGTCTGTCACGCAATGCAAGAAGGAGAAGACAAAACTTTAGATGGTGTAGCTGGTAGAGAAGCGCAGAAAAGAAGAAGCAGCGGCTAAGGCCCAGGCAGCACGAGACGCTGTGAAGTTGGCGGAGTAGCAAAAAACAACAAAAGAAAAGCGTGAAGGATAGTAGTCACCTTCGCTTGAACCAAAGATAGACACAGAACAAGGTGATGCAGACCCACAAACGGCATCCACCCATCTCAAGCATCTGTTACCACGAGAGTGGATAGTGTCGCAAAAGAAGACGAAGGCATTAAAGATTTCTTTCGACCCAATCACCCTCACCGAGGGGAATTTGCATGATATTGGCAAAACGATGAGGGATGTCACCGTGGAAGCCCTCCACCAGTTTGAGGAACAACAACAGTTGGTATTGGGGGCTCTTCAAACAAATTTGTAGGAGTTGTAGGTTCACACTCCATAGGATGGCTTAGTGTCCACCAGCCTCACAGTCGGCACTTCAACTGCTGAAGAAATGTTGCGCAAAAGGGTGACCAACATGACAGTGCTACCAGATGGGGCACTTACTATAGAGAAATAAGTCAACAACCTATGGTGAGTAGTTTGAAAGGGGTAGGGTTGAACATGGTTGCACTACCTTGGGAGACACTCTACTTGTTACAGAATGGAGTCACCTAGAACTCATGGCCAAGGAGAGTCGTGCTCTACAGGTGATGAGTGAGCAGCGCATCAACATTGACCAGTTGGGCCTACAACGCAACAAGGCAGTGGAGCAGAACAAATAGATAATGTAGGTAGTAGAGGAAGCCTGTCAGATCGTCTCAAAGTTGGACATTCAGGTAGAAGAATAAGTGGAGGCGTGTGTTTGTAAATTAACCACTGGGTGCTCGACGCAGGAGAAGAGATGGCCAAGGTTCAGCTAGAGTTGAACCTTCAGATAGTAGAATTGCAGTTGAGGGCTCAACCTTCAACTCCACTGGAGGTGAGAGAACATCAAACCGCCATGGTTACGGCAATGATCATGACGATTGATAGTGCAATGATAGACTACATGCAGCTCTTCGAACAATCATTCGAGGTCCTAACCACTCTGTAGGAGGACCCAAATGTAGAGCACTTAGGGACAGAGGTGTGCAAGCTACAATAGAGGTATGACGAGGTAAAAGGGAACACGCAGATGGTTTCCCTTACATAAAGGCTTGCACAAATGTAGCAGGCAAAGGTGCTCAAGAAATAGGTGGATGCGCTCAACATAAAGAAGAGGTCTTAAAACTACGCCTAAAGCCATGGATCGATGAGGCTTATACCATTACAACCTCCATTGAAGCAAATCTCGGGCAACTGCAAGCAACTCAGCAAAGGATTTAGGGCAGCAGTTCAGCAGTAGTCACCGACCAACATGTGGAAGAAGCCCAGCAAGCAATAGCTCAGTGCGTTGCCGAAGTTGTAGGGATCCAAATAGAGCTGGTAGGTCTTCGCGCTAAGATCTCCGCACCTGCAGAGTGACTCGAGGGCAAGTCATGATGTTTGTGTTAGGGGCCTATTAGGCACAAGATCCCCCAAGGACAGTTTTGGGGCTTAGAGCCCATATTTTGGTCCAATTTTGGAGTACAAATGTAAAGACTCTGCATTTTGTGGGCGGGAGCGCGTAGTTGTTAAAGATTCATAGGGTTGTTCGCCCTTATTTTGAGAAATGTAATGTTGCTTGTAGAAGATCTACCCATGGTCTGCGGACCATGGGATTGTATAAATAGAGCTAAGCTCTAAGTAGTTAGAAGAATAATCACGCCTGGATTAAGATCAAACATCTATGAGAGATAGCTCTAAAGTAGAAGTCTAGTTTTGGGTTGTAGCATAGGTAGAGGCTTTGCAACTGAGTGCACAGAGGCCTAGAAGTCCGTAGCTGAGTGCACATACCCCTACAACTAAGTGCATAGGGCAAGTTGAGTCTGTAACCGTATGGAATCATTACTAAAGAGAAGTTTTCTATCATTCCTACATATTTATTTGTTGTTTATGCATATGTTATATTGGGTAGGAATTCCACTTCTAATGCTTATATGATGTGTGAATGTGTATAAATGTATTGGTTAAGTGAACGCAAGTAAGACCATTTTTTATGCGAAGATAACTAAGATATGTTAATAAGATAAGTAAGATACTTAGCCTAGTTTGGGATATATAGCAGTTCGCTGGCCTAACAATGTGAAAGGACTTCAACCCCTGGTTAGGGCTACGTGAAAGCTGATTGTACACTTCACGAAGGTATAGAAGGGTGGAATAGAGAGTGAAGCAACCCGTGGGAAGGTAGGAATAGTTGGAAGAAACCAACATCACAACCATCTCAAGGGTGCGAAAACTTGGTTCCAACATCCCCCCATACTGCTTCGGGTGAGACTTTAGACCACACACTACACGCTAATGCCAAAAGCGCTAGAAGTGTATGGATTTGTTTGGCTAACTAATGCTGAACCTAGGTCAAGCCCCCTCAATAGATGTGCAAAAAAGTCTTGGAGGGCAGTGCCTGGGAAGAAATGCGCATTTTTGGGAGGAATACAGAGCCTTCCTTCCCTAGATTGCACAATGTTGTCTCGATGAAGGTAGAGTCCAGGCCAAGGTTGGCCAGACTCACCGATAAGAAACTATAAGAAAATATGAAAGTGAATGCATGGAGACACTAAGTGAAAGCATAAATGATTGATAGTGCATGAAAACATGGATGAAATATTCAGTAAAGGGATCAACATGCATGTGGGTGAAGTGAGGCACTGAATCGGCGACCGTTCATGCAAAACAATTTCATGCATGCGACAACAGTGAGATAGCAACGAAAAATAAAATGGTGCTAGTACTAGCTAGTATACATGTAAGTGACAACAAACAATCAAATAAATCAAGAAAACAACACCACACAAGTGAAAACACAAAAGCGACAAAAATGCTGAAAAAGACAAGTTGAGGCCACTTACTATGAATAGTTCAGCCGGATGTGTCAAAGAGTCCCAGATGTGTTGTGGAATGTTAGAGCTCCAAGATCAATGTGAAAGAATGAGATCTGATGTGTCGAATGAATGAGTTTTAAGCTCATGACATGCATGCCACAAGGATATAAAAAAGCGACACTTGGAGGAAAGTTTCTAAAACAACTTTTCATCTAACCTCCAACTACTAAGAATAGCTCCCTGAATCACGGGATGCCTCTTTCTTGTTTCCTTTTGCTATTCTCGGAAAAGGCAAGTCATGCATGTAAGTCAAGTTTCCTTGGTGTCAGGTGGAACTAGTCAACCAAGCTGGTCATGCATGAAGTTGTTCAACTGCTGGAAGGATATGCGCATTTCTGGTTGGGAGCTAGGTTAGCTATCCAAGAGATTTGCCAAATTTCTAGGTACAGTAGCTGACTGCTACCAAGGATTGCATAATTATTTGGTTGAGCAAGCCTTCTGGGAAGGATTTCATAGTTTCTAGGTGAATCCTGACTCGCAGGATTGCGCAATTCTGTAGCCCACCAGGCTGCGAGACAAAATTGCATAATTTCTAGAGGGAAGGTCATTTTCCCTCCAGAATTGCACAATTTCTTGGAGGAGCTTCTTAGCTTATAGCTAGACCAAGTTCAGGTGAAAAACTTGTGAGAGGAATGCATCAAGCTGTGATCGACAGGCTACCTTTATGCAAGAAAAAAATTGAAGCTTGTGTACGTGACGAAGCAAGACAAGGTGCTGTGAAAAGTTGGGAGGGAGGTTCCAAAACGAAGCTAAGGAAAAATTTTGGAGGGTGTTTGTAGCCACTACAACACATCCATAGCTTTCATGTTTGTGAACTACTTAACCACAAACTCTATGTCATATGTGGAAAAAACTTGTTCATCTATAGAAACGATTTCAATATTTCCCATGACATTAGGGCATTCCTAAATATTTTTAGCATAGGAATTTTGGTCCATCAAGGGAATAATATTGTTGTGTTTAATTTTATTGGTGAGAAATTGTCTCCTTAATTTTTTAAGAACTATCTTAGATAGGTGCATAAGGTTTGTTTGTTATTTTTTTCCTCGAGAAAAAGTGTAATTTTATTATCAATTGAAGTAAAATTATGTTTTGTAGATACATGTCCAACATGTATTCAGAGATAAATTATCAGTTGGATCCATGACATAAGTGGTTTACAACCCTCATAACTAAGCAAAAAAAAAAACTAGTTAGATTTCCTAATGACTTGTATAATTATAGAAGTCATCCTCTTTTCATTTCTTCCCCTTCTTATTTTTTACTTACTTCCAGATGTAACAACCCTGGGTTAAAAGTTCATGTAATAAAGTTAATAAAAGAAAAATAAGACCAAGGTCATGGGACACATATTTGAAGTTGAATGTTGAGAAAAGTATCTTAGTGGGCATCAATCTTCGTTTATTATGGCTTAAAGGGAAATTGGCAAAGGCATTAGCAAATGTTTTGAAAAGCAAAAAAGGAATTATTGGTATTTGTTTTTATGAAAATAAAGGAAAATAGGAGAAAAGGGAGGTGAAAGGTCACAGGTTGCATGTGAGGAGGAAATTGAAGGAAAATAGAGGAAAAATGAAGAAATTAGAGGCATCAATATTAAAAAGGTTTATGAGGATCAATTCACAACGTTTGCTAGTTAGCCTTTTCTCAGTTTAGTTTTGGAATTAGTGTGAGAGAGGAGAAGAAAAAAAAGAGGATAAAATAAGAAAGCAAGAAAATGAAAGACAAGGAAAGAAAAGGAGAGAAAATGAGAGAAAATGAGAGAAAAGGAAAGCAAGGATCAAGCAAGGAATGGTTGGATCAAGCGGCTTTAATAGGAATACTTCCAGGTAATAGACTGCATGTATGATTTGCTAGGTGGTTTTGGCATGCATAGTATATGGATGTGTGTATTTGGTTTATTTCTTGTCATTAGCATGAGTTTTTCCAAGTTTCAACAATGATTTTAGCCTTTCCTTTCCATTTCCAGATAGCCATGGTGTGATGGGATGTGTTCTTGGTTAAGCTTTGGATTCCTGAAAGGTTTTGGATCTAGCTGAAGTGGTCTCAGGAAAATCCCAAGGGTTGGGGGTGGAGATGGTTTTCTCTTGGAAGCCCTCAACAAGTGGGTGGAGATAGGAAAATTCCTTAAGGGATGGTGAAGAAATTTTGAGGCATCCAAGCTTAGTTTGGTTTTGTGATTGTGAGACCAATTTAGGTGAGAACACTATAGTGTGAGCATGGATATGGTTTAATCTATGGATTCCCTTAGTTGTTTATGGATTTGTTTATCCCATGAGATCCCACATTCATGCTTGGAATATGGCATGGGGTTGATTGGATGAAAGAAATATTTGGTTCAGCCCTATTTATGGTCAAGTGGTACATGGAAGTCCCTGACTTGGTTGACTTTCACATATGTCAATAAGAGATAAGTTCCTCTTGTACTTCAGGAGTAAATGTACTTGTTATTGTGTGGCTTTAATGGCTATTCTATCATTGTTATTTATTTGGTTATATGTTAGTTATAAGCATGGTTCTATGAAAGTTTCAAGTCATGACTCTTATCATGTTTGACTCATAAATGAATGGTTATTGAATGCATGACTTGATAGATGTTATTACAGTTATTGTGAGAGGGCATTAGTCCTTCTTGGTAAACCTCAAATAAGCTTCATATCTCTATGTTCAAATATGCATTCATGACCTATAGATCTTATGTTATCAATTTGTTTGACGGAATGGCTATCATGGTTAGACTGGGTTGGGTCAAGTACTTGATTAATTTTTGTGTTAAAGGCTTTGTCTCTATGTTATTTATCATTTTTGGGAGTTTCATTATGTTCTGGGTAGAATTCTAGATCCTAACCTTGAAATAGTGGCTTAGATATTGGGGTCACTCACACATAATTGAGTGAAAACGATTGCAGTCATTAAGAAGAAGGTTTGTGGTAGTGACTAGTGGGTTATAGTAACTTGGAGGATTTTTCATGAGAGTGACTGGTGGTCTAGTTCACTGAAAAAGAATGTTAAATCAAGGGTTGGGCACTTGGAGTGGTTGGTTAGCTCTTAGTGGTCCTATAGCACCCCAGGGAAGTCAGTAAGTTCTTGTTTGTCATCTCCATTTCCTTAATGTTATCTAGGAAGTTGAGACATATCATATTAACCCTCAACTCATGTTTACCCTAGGAAATCTTGTGAAATCGGGTAGATATGGGAGGTGGCGTGTTATACCAGACCCCTATGGAGCGTTGGATGATAGCTAAAGTCGAATCTCCTAGATTTTCTACAAGGGTGAGCTCCTTTTTTTACTCAAACTCTTGGATGCATGTGATCTTTTAGTTCTTGGTATCATATCATTCTTCATTGCTACTGCTTCATTTATTGCAGGTATTGGTGTGACTGTCATCTCTATGTTCTAGTTGATATATGTTTTCTTTGGAGGGGTCTCATATTGTTTTGTTGTTTTAGACATTTCCTCATTTTCTTTTCTTGGGTGGGGCCCTTTGATCCACCTCTTCTTCATCATTAGATGGAGGGGGTACATGGGGTTTCCAGTTCATTGATTTGTGCAACTTCCCTTCCTCTTATTTGTTATTTTTTTAGCAAGAGGAAAACTATCTTGTAAATATATAGTTTGGTTACATACACGACATCTTAAGGCTATGTTATTAGGAAAAACATTGAGATGGGTGGTGAATCAATATTTTTAATTCATTTTAACTTTTCAATTTCATATTCATAATTTTTTTATGTTACTTTCATTTATGGAATTCGCGTGTATACGCGACTTCAGTGAAGTAAAAAAACTTATATCTAGTTTACTTAATATGTTATTAATACCATAAGTTTGTTAACTTAACTATTACTTTATTAATTCAATGACCATCGAGTATGTAGTAAAGAACAAATAAATCATAGCACATAAGCAATACACATAGAACACCGTGATTTTAGGTGGAAACCCAATGACGGAGAAAACCACCACTGCTATCCTCTCTGTCTTCTTATTTTATTACAAAGAAAAACTTCATTACATCTTGCACTAACACAAACTCTTACAAACATGCAAGCATCCACCTGGAGGAGGATACAACCTCCACTCATTCTCCAAGACCTAGTAGAAGGGATCTACAACCCCCTAATATCGTTTACCAGCTCCTACCAGAAGGGAGAACCTACCCCCTAAATAAATTTACCAGCTACCACTAGAAGATAGTTTTGACTCCCTTACTGAAAGCTCCAACCCTCAGCACCTCTTGTGGGCTAGATTTCATAATATTTTATACTAGATCCAACTGTCAAACAATCATCAAACAACTTGTAAGCCACCTTTCATCATATTTTCACACTAGACCCACACCCAACATTATGATCAATACCAAAATGAATTCTGAATCTGAAATACAATCACTAAAAGCTTGGTAAACCAACTGAATCACTGTAATATCATCCCACTAAATAATGAAGAAAACCAATAATTGAACTAAACCTCAATCGTCCATTGCAACTAGATCAAATCAATGCACAACCAATCCAATCAACATTGTCATATATAGATGGAAATCATTAACATACAATAGAAAATATAACATAACTCATCAACTTTCCTCATCAAGAAACATTGCAAACCTTAACCATATATAACTCAGAATAGATACGTGAATTTTATTAAGAAGACCTACGTATATACACAGTTATCATGTGCAACACATATGCACATGTTTCAATATACTAAAAAACATATCTCAGAATATACATGTGACTAACCAGAAATAGATTTATGTATGTACATGACTATTCAGAATCAAATCATCATACATATCTTAAATCACTTAAGCATACCTTCACTGCAAACACAACTCACATTCCACAATATTCACTGTAAAAACTACATACTTCTAAAAATTCATTTAGATCACAACATTACTATAATCACAGATCCATCATTAATAGTTACTTAGACATTTGCAACAAGTAAATCAATCAGCCATATATTGTAACATATCTTGAAATCTTTCATATCAGAGTCTTCCTCTTTCTCCCTAGTGAACTCCTGTTCCAGATCAGATCACACATGAAAACCCATTACTTGCAAACCTAACACCTTGATCTCCATCTCCTTATATAACTTCTTCCTTAGCCAATACCTTGGGTAAATTCCTTGGTAATGTTGTTAGTATTTGTCGACAGGATTGAATAAATGTTTGATTCCAATTACTATGGAAAATTACCATGGTAATGACCCATGGTAACCCTATTTCCATGGTTCGGATTACATATGTGAATTTTTCTCATAGGACCTACATATGTATGTGACCCTTCTTCATAAGAATCGCGTATACTTTTTAATCTTTACATTTGTCAACCATCTGTAAGTGAAATTCCATTTCTCTATCCATATCCTCTATAACATTTGTACCAATATTCCTGGTATTTGCATTAGTTCCACAATCATCATATTATTACTAAGTTGACATCAAGGACATATTTATCAAGTATATTTCCATCAAGGACAACACATTATCCATAATGAAAAAAAAAAATCCCCCTTTGGACTTCATGGAAACCACTTTGGTGTTTGGACAACACCTTTAAACCCTTGCAAACACACCTAAAAAAAACAAGTCTTCTCATTAAGTCAAACACCAAGTATTCTCTCCAAACACCAAGTCTTCTCTTCCCCTTTGACATCAAGTGCAAACGGTTGAACCAGGCTTAATGAGGTACTTCCCTTGGAGTGTTCATCATTGTAAGTTTGATATGCTTAATATGAAATCTACATATTGACCATGCTCCCCCTAAGGATATGTTGGACCTTTTGAAAACATTGAATACAAGGTATTATGGCAACCAAATATAACCTTTTCTATTATCCCATGCATAAATCAATCACCCAAAATATTGGGTTTACATACTGGACCCAAATTTTACATCAATTATCCAAAATAATGGGGTTACATACATGACATGACTTGATCCCAATATCCCATTCTTGAATGAATTTTACAATGATTATAACATGGGTCTTTTCATGAACTTTACATCAAAATACATACATAATCATAACAAGAAGTAGTAAGACCATGATAGTCAACAAAAACCACCATGCACCATACAAGAATATGCAACATAATCATCTATTGGTAGAAACATATATGTCATTATGAAAACATCATGAACATCCTCATCGTTAAGGAGTAATGTATGATAAGAGAGTGTAGCATCAAACTCTTCAACATCATCATCACCAAGCAAACATAGCAAAAGCATAAGATTGTGAAATAAAGATTTGTTAGCAACTCATTCCCTTGACCTCATGTCCCTAAGGCCAACACACTCTCTCCATATAACATATCTACCACAATCAACAAGCAACAATATCAATCTTTTGAATCATAGCACCATAGGTAGCAATCATATGTGTGAACAAAAAGTACTTCCAACATCACAAATCATTGAGTAGAATAGAATTGATCAACAACATCATCAACCAATATCTTTAATGACCATAACATATATATCTTCCTTATCCATGTTTTTCAATAGAGAAACTATGAAACTATTATCGTATTCTCCAAATGCAACTGAAACAACATCCATGACATCACTACATGCAGTCCATGCATCATTGATATAACACAATGACAACAACAAGTTTATCTTCAATATCTACATATGGTGAACTATAGAATATGAAAATCTTTATATGTGGTGCACATGAGACAAATTTGATGGGAAGGGAACAAAGAGTGGAATGTGTGTGCCCATATACTTCATGGTATAAACCTAATAAGTTTGTGGATTGAGTGAACTATGTATTGGTGACAATTACAAAAGACAAGTAAATTTCATTAAGCATTGTGGAGAATTGCCCCAACAATTTCTCCATTGACCCAACAGACAAATCGACAAATACATCGGGTTTAGAAGTAGTGGGGGAGTTAACTCCATCAAACCACCTAATATGTGACATTTCCCACCCTGTTTGGGAAGATTACTCTCGAATGCCATAAATGGCAGAAGTGGGAAGTTTCTAGAAGGAATTTACATTCACATAAGGACACGTGGAAGGAAACATGGAATTGTGATGTGCATATTCATGGTTATATAATGTTATGGTTTCATTAGACTTCTTCCATTTGTGGATGTTGTGGTAGCATATTGATGATGGGTATGGTAATGCTAAGATATCATAGTGCAATCTTAGAAGAATCCAGTCTATTGTGATAATGCAATTGTAGAAGATATGGGCTAGGGAGTGGAACATCACTTTGTTGACTTATATGACAAGAATGTACATATTCTTATTGAAACTCATCAAGTATACAAAGAGTATTGAGATCAGGTGGAGAATTGTTAAACTTCAAAAAATTTATGGATATCTAAGTTAACAAAAAAAATGCAATCTTTATTTCACAGGGGACTAAATTTTGAAGTTTCAATGGTAAATATAGTGATTTATTCATGTTATGTTTTCTGTGAAATGAGATAAACATGAGTAAATTTAGTTATTGCATGTGATTGAAATTCAATAGTGGAAAGACTTTCAAAATGAGTAACCACACTAGTTTTCTTCCTTGGGTAAATATTTTATAAGAGATTACATGCTAGCTCTTGGAATTTATGTTTTCTTCCAACAAAAATTTAGTTGGAACCAATTAGGAATTTCATTCTTGCCCAGTTAGGAATAGATGAAAAAATTATACGTGACTCCAACGTGTTGATGATAATTTGGTAGGTCAATAGAAGTTTTGGGAAAATAGAAATTTATCAAGCAAACGCGCGACTATCTTCCTTGATTCTAGGGAAGAGGGGAATGTATGCAACACATATGAAAAGAGCCATGTGGTGCATTTTGGTGATCAACTAGTTCATAATCCAGAGGATAAAAACTGTCAGTTGATTAAAGCATGAAAATAATTTTGCGGCACAAATAGGAAAGTATGTCATTTTGTTTACATGTATTCATTCTTAAGGTGAAGTCCCCAATATAGCTACAGTATTTTAGGGATAACCAAGAGGTGGTTGATATTTTTCACGTTGAATTTATTTTCATGGAAGGAAAAGTTGACAAAACAGAGTGCACTCATAATTGTAGGCTCAACTGTCCATAGTTACCATTATATTTGAATAAAAATAAAAAGACTTACAATTTGTAGTTCAATAGTCTTCCATATTGCAGAATTGCAAAGCACATATCTATTATGGGAATTAATCAACCAAATACCTAAAGAAACAAGGTTAAGGATATTATGATATTTCTTTGAGGATGTACAACTTGTGATAAAAAGGGTAACCACTCATTTCTAAAAGAAATCAATAAGATGGAACACCTTTGGGATTGAAATTGTACCTCATGATAGGAGACTTTCTTGTATCATCCAAGTTGATTTATGTACTTTAAGTGCCTTGAATGGATCACAAGAATTTGTGGTGGAATCTTTAATTGTCATTCTTTTGTGTTTTTCACAAGATGAAAGGAAATTCAAACATTTATTAGTCATATAAAATTTCAAGAATGTGGAAACAAAAATGTGAAAAGAAACAAGAATGTAATTAAAAATAACATTCATCATTATATGACAATTATAATAGACCCCCAACATTTGTCATTTCTAAAATCACTTGTTAGGTAGAATGAAAAAGGAAGGGAATAATAGGAGAAGCAAGTGGACAAAGAATTTTGTTTGTTTATGTTGGCAAGATCATGATAGATGGCAGCTATGATATTTATTACAAACATGTAATAATTTGGAACAAAGAACTAAAAATAAAATGCGAAGGAAAGTATATATTACTCCCTATTATTCAGGTACAAGTAGTGAACAAGGTTACCAACTTAATGAGAATTGTAACCTCAAAACGAGAACTCTAACCCAGCAAAACCCCATTTTTGGGTAAAAAAACATGAAAAAACATTCTAAAAATGAAAAATGTTGATGAAACATCGACACTTTTTTTCGGGTTAAAATTACAAAAAAAATTAGCAACGACATTAGTAAACTTTTTTTTTTTGCAATAAACATGAAAAACACCCCAAAATGAAACACTTTAATGCATCTTCATCTTGCATCAACACCTTTTTTTTTCTTTTTCAAGTTAAAATTCTAATCTTTTAACAATGGCATTAAGAATCAACTTTGTTGTGCAATAAATATGAACAAACACCCCAAGATAAAAAATTGTTAATGTTGTATCAACGCTTCTTCTTTTTTTGGTTACTATTCCAACATTTTTTAGCAATGACATTAAAAATAAGATATCACGACTCCAAAAAAATTTAAAATTACAATAGTATTTGAAAATAGTTTTAAAGATAAAATATAACAATTTCAAAAAATATTCCAACAATTCTCAACCATGGCAATAAAGATAAATATCATTACTCTGAAAAACTTCAAAAATTTCAACATTGTTCAGCCATGGAATTAAATCCAAATACCATGACTATATAATACCTTAAATTTCAATATATTTCGAGACCAAATATCATAAAAATAAATAAATAAATAAATAAAAAATAAAAAAATCTTAAAAAAATTACCTAAATTAAAGTGTCATTATACGAAATGCTAAAAATATAGCTGTTTTAAAATCGTAGATTCAGACAACTTGACACATGACAATGAAAACTTAAAAATCAACCACCAAATTGACACAGAAGGTGAAAACTTTACTTATCACAATGAAAATTAAAAAATCAACCATCAAGTTGACATGTAATAGATGCAAATTTGATCCATTGCAACAAAAAGTTAAAAATCAACTATCGAATTGACACATAATGGGGTGGGGTTACTAGTCGAATAACAATACAAACCCTGCAAAAAAAAGAAGGTAAACACATAAATAAATAAAAATTAAATAACAAACAAAACAAACCATATTTTATAGCTCGAACCGATGACTAAAAAAGTTTACTATGATGGATCCAGAAATGTCAGACTAAAATTGCTCTACTCGCGGAAGCCCTAACTCTAGGGAAAAAAGACAGAAGAAATTAAAAAGACATCAAATATATATTTATTTAAAAAAAAAAAAAAACAAAAAAAGCAAGCATAACGTTTCTTTAAAAATAACCAAAAATAACTCATGAAATAAGAAAATTCAAATATAAAAATTAAGAAAAAAGAATATAAAAGCCCAATTTAAAAAAAAAAACAAGAATACATACATACATACATACATACATACCTATATATATAGATATCACAAAATTTTAAAAATATATTTAAAAAAAATAATAATAAACAATTAGAAATTATAAAACTACGAATTAAAAAATAATATTAAAAACATAAGACAATTAAAAATAAAGAAATAAAGAAATACATGAGGAAATAATTAAAAAAAATCAAATGAAAAAACATTAAAAAAATGTATTAGAAAATAATAATTAAAAAAATGCACTAAAAAAATTTAAAGGAAAAAACACAAAAATGACCATATAAAATATCGTTTGGTGGACCTACCCGAGTTGTAACGCCAAAAGGCCATCGACATGGTGGCAGCAATGATGATTCCACTTCTGCCACTGTGTCAATGGTCATTTAGCGCCAGAGTCAAGGCGAGGGGTTAATTTTTGTAGTGGTTGGCCATGGTTGTACTATATGATTGGAACTTTCACTTCTTAATATAATAGAGCCAACACATTTAGATATCTTGGTTACTTGAATGATATATGTATTGTTTTCTTACACATGCATGTATGGGCTCTTTCTGTATAAGTATGTATGAATCTCACTGAGATGTGTTGTTGGATAAACCATCACTTTGGATTGTTAGCTTACTGATTTCCATTTTTTGATGCATATTTTCTCATGTATTCCCTTCCAAGCCACGTTCTTTCATAGGTTTCCAAGGGGTGCACTCACCTCACTTTCCATGTGTTAGAACCATTCATGCATCTTCCTTGGCTTGTTGAACATGTCATGCCCTTGCTACCAACAAGGACATCTTACTTTCCTCTGCGTGTAACTATGGTCAAGGCAATACCGTACAACCCACTGCTCGGACCCCTACACCAAACGTTCCGAGGTCTAGTTGGGACTTCTTACTAGGGAGATCCCCTGACATGTTGATGGGTCCAACACTGTCAACAAGTACACAACACTTTTGCTTGATAACCTTGTAGGTATAAAAAATCATAGAGTTACCACTATGCTATGAAAGGATCTAGAGCACATAATAGGTCCACTCACTTAACCCAAAATGTATCTTGACTACGTTCTGTCTCCACCTACTCTTCTATGGTATTCTATTCGCTCCATGATCCTCTACATGATCCCACTATGGCACCAACAATATTCATTTGCACTCTTTTGTTAATTCTCTCACAACCACCATATGCATATCGCAGCATACAACGCAAGTTTCTCATGCAATCGCCTTCACATTAGAGTATGTGGATCTCACATACACTGAGCATACCGCTAAATGCCCTAAATCATGTCTGAATTTTAATCCTTTTATTCTCTTTCCCATCAACCTCTTTTCTTCCACAGACCCCTAGTGTCCCCTCTTGCGTATTGACCACCCAGCACACCCCTTGAGGGAAGAGGTGATATTGGTTTGTCCTTCCATAAGTAAGCCCATTCTCAACCTACTTTCATAATGTACAGGCCATTAAAACTCAATCACAAAAACTAGTGGCATATTAATTGAAACACCTCGAGTTAAACCAGTTCCCAAGCAACTCCTTCTCAGACCTATGAATCGATGTCCACTCCTCTTAGAACAATCATTGAGTTTACATTTCCACAATATTTACATGAATTATAATTCATAGTGACAAATAAAAGAGGGGTGGCAAAAGGGTTGTTATAAACCCACCCCATTAGAGGAACACCATCCTCAATATTCTATACCTGAACATGAAATTCAACAATGTTATATTCCTCAGCAAAAAAATCAATAGTGATCTATACCTGAGCACAAAATTCAACAACAAGTTTTATATACACACAAATCTTTTACATTCATTTAGATTATGAACAAAATTGGGTTGGATACCCTCATTCAATTAGCCATTTTCCAAGTGGCCTCATTTAGTTCACAATTCTTCCCTTGCACCTTATCTTACTCGATCACTTGATTATGGAGTGCGTTATGCCCCTATACCAATAGGTGTCATATATCATGACTGACTTGGTTTAACTCTAAAATATGTTCATTCCTTTGCTTGTTGCAAAGTTTTTCCACATTTGTAAAAATAATCAAGAAATTAAAAAATGTAAAGAGGGTATACCCTAGAAAAAGAATAAAAGGGTGAAAAGAATAAAAAAGAGGTCAAAAAATGAAAGAAAATGAACCCCAACAAAAATAAAAGACCAGGAAAGTGTGCAAGTCTAAATGCCACTATTTTTTTACTTTTGTATAATAAAAAATTGTGTGCCACAATTCAAGAATAGTCAAATAGTTTAAGTTTGACTAGTTCATGTTTCAATTTCATGTTTTAGAAGTAGAGAATAAAGATGTGACCAAACAGTTTAATCCTGGTAGATAAGTAGATAGGCAGAGTGAATAAAAGGAGTTCAACAGTTTAATCTGAGCCCTTGGATGTAATAAGTGTAGATTTAGATAGATATCACTATGTAAAATAAAACAAAGTTTGATAAAGGTTTGCCAATTTAAATGCACCCTAATAAAGAAGTGAAAATGCTAAGGTAAAGTAGGTAGGGTAAGTAGATGATGGTTGCAGAATAAATATGTGGTGAATGATAAGTTTAAATGTTTAAATCTTTTACTTTAATCACTAGGCAAAGGCATGTATCACATGGAAAGGCACTTCAACATTCAAAGTCAAAATAATTAGCTTCCCTGCCCATTTCCCTAAAAATCTTCACTAATTCCCCTAAGTACTAAAGGTAGTTACCAAAGTTAGAGGGGTTCAGAGCATTTCTCTGACTTTTGAAGGGACCAGACCCTCGGCCCAATAATTATAAATGCCTAAAGTACTTAAGTCCCTTTCATCAACATTGTACCCCCGATAAGATCACTCATTCCTTTGATAAAACTTTTCCTAAGTAAAATCGTATTTTACTTAGGGAAATTGAAACAACTCTACATAAAAACCATTTTGTACACTTTAGCCTAAGTAATATGTTATATGATGAAACACTTTTGTAAAACATTGGACTTAGCGCTTTCCCATTCACTTTTGTCATATTAACCACTAATGTTTATTATATAATTCCCCTATAAAACAAAATTACCCACGCCCATATTATATTATTATACAGAACCCCAAATCATTATATATCCTGCCCCTCAGTTAAATATAACCATAAAACAAATAAATAAATGGGATTAATTAACTAATCCATAGTTAATTAAGAACCCAACCCCGCCACCATTTAATGAGGATTAATTAAGTCATTCAGACTAATTAATAAGTCGATAACCAATCGAATCACCCCCAATATGATTAATCTCTTTAATTTATATCGGGCCTGCCCTCCATATCTTCCAGCCACTTCATCTCCTCGACGACCATCCGATCGGATCCCGCAAATCCGACGATCATTGTGCATATCGCACAGACCTCTGTGGTCAACTTTTAGCATGCAATGGTGAGATGTTTCATGAATTGTACCATTGCTACATGTCAAGTAGCATATGGAATCATGTGGTCTCGCCCAAATACCACTTACCCTCCAATAGTGGTGCGATGAAACCCGCTTACTGCCTCCTACTAAAGACAAAACGTCAAGTTGCCTCCTCGTCGATGCCACCTGTCCATATCACGAACCCACCAAAAGCTTTGACTTTGCATAAAAACAAAGTTAAAATAGTTTTCTGTCCTTATTTTGAAAACTCATGCATGCAACCAGAATGTAAAAGTCGACCAGCTCATACTCCAACCATCAGCCACCTTGAAATTTGCAGTTCAACGCCGCTCCAATCCACCATTTGCACCCAGCGAACCTGCACCCTATTGTCCGTCACTTAAATATAGGTATTTACCAGTTTCCTTCTAGAAACCCTGTAAATACTTGATTTCCTCTGTGATTACATTAAAAAACCCAAAATTCGTTACAATTTTGTTACGGAATTTAGAATTGAAGACTCCTATGACCCTTTGTTTTCACCAACTCTACTTGAAAACACCATTTTCCTATATAAATCCACAAGAACCAGAAATGGAAACCCCCGTGGTCCTCAATATACCTCCTATCACTACTCCTCATAGAGATTTGGATTATCTGCCCTTAACAGACAAAGATTTTCAAATAAAAGACTTTGAAAGTGATAAAAGCTCTTTGAAATTATTTTTTCCATGTCGGGACAATTACAGGAAGGGCTTTGTTACCATAGAACTTTGGGAATAAAATCTCCCAAGGTATATGCTCCCCTCTGTGTGCGTTTTCCCTAACATTATCCATCAATGTCAAGCCAATTATAATCCCACCCTCAGAGCAATAATGTCTCCCAATCAAACTGTTCTCTTCATAATTACTTTGGATTCAATCAATGAAATGCTACAGTTTCAGCTCGGTCAAAACCTCACCCCCATTTCCCTTAGAGAATTACTAGAGAAAGCATCTAAATTGTCCTAGTCTAAACTCAATTGCCGTTGCCAGACTTTTATGCATAAACAACATCAACCCAAAGATCCTCCTCCCTATGTGGCATCTTTCTTCATAGAGATAGGCAAAAATCTAGTCAATATGATAGCTACAATCATGGGTTTCAAAACTAGTGAGTATGTGGATGAATTGACTCTAGTTTTAATGTCCATTTTTACCCCTGGTCAGCCTCCTACTGTCAAATATAACTATGCTGCTTTCATTGCTGAGAAAATCCATGACCAGTTCATTAGGCTAGAAAATGAAAAGGTATTCAAGTATTCTACAGTCATATATCACCTTTTCCTTTACTATCAGTCTGACAAGTTCCCATTCTCTATAAATAAACTTGATACAAAAGTTAATCCCAGATCAATCATTTTTGGGGCTTCCATCTTCCACTATTCTTATACTTGTCCCTATTCATACAATGAATTCATTGACCTGTTTGTCCACCCTGTGACTACCATGCTGACAGGAAGTCCTCCTCCTAGGATTAGTGATGAAATCAAGAGAATCCTTCAACTATCAAAGCAATACAATATAGGTGACTCGTACTTGTACCAGAATCACACTGAGATCCAAATCTATGGTTGTGAACTCCCTCCTTTCAAATTTCCTAAGTATGTTCCTATGAGATTGTTTGCCCTGGAATATTATAGGCAAATGTTAAACTCTGATCAAATGCATTTCACCAAGGAAAAGAAGAAAGCCCCATTGATGGTTAAAGATCACTTAGGCCCATTTGTATGCAACAATAGAGAAGCAGGGAAAAGAGTAGAAGAAATCATAGAAACAACAATGAGACTAAAGAAAATATTTTCTTGGAGATATGATCCACAAGGTTTCATTTGTGATAGGAGCATAAAACATAAGTTGTCACCCTATATCCATCACATAATCCTTGAGATAGAACAATATGCAAGTATGGATGAATGGAGGGAAGGAAATCTAGTTGAAATGGATAGTGATCAAGTTGAGGTAGAAAATGTGATGAAAGACTTAGAAAAGAGACTTGACTTGGACTCTTGTGAATAGGTACCAGTTGAATCTACTCAAAGGCCAACACCAGAGCCTAGTGCCTCTACAACAGAGACTTCTCAAAGGCACACACAGGAAACTAGTGCTCCCCAACAGAACCACCACAAGGACAACGCCAGGGAACAAGTACTCCAGCATCAGAACAACCAGAAATGTCAGAGAAACATGAAATATTTGAGGAACAAGCTCCACCATAGCCTCATCCAGCTTAGGTTAATATGGGAAACCCCCCGATTGTGCAGACTCCTCTGAATGAGAAAAATAACTTGAAAAGATACAGGGAAGTAGCTACCCCTGCTAGTGGTCCTTCAGACTAGCCTAGTGCTAAGAGGCACATGCTAAATCCATATTCAGAGGAAGAATTCTTTGAGGAAACAATAGGGAGTTTGAGAAAAGAAGGTGGATATAATCTACATACATTCCCAACAGGTGGGACACCTTCCAGTTCATAAAGGTAAGAGCTTGAAAGACAACAGACTGTAGAAGTTTCATCTTTTAGATCTTCATCTGAGAATATCATAGACATAAAAGGAAAATTCAAGGAGATAAAGACCAAGAATGAGTAGCCGAAGGCCCAAGACTATGCTTAATACTTGAATATGGCCCCTATAAATCAAACTAGATTGATGTCATCTTATGACATCAAAGAAAGAAAAATGCAGATGAGCTTTCTAAAGCCCATAGTACAGTAACCCAATTCATTTGCAGACTACCTCAAGACTAATTTTGAGGTCTTAGCTAAAGACATCCACCCCATAGACCAAATAGAACTGCATAAGAAAACAGGGGAGATGGTTTATTCTACACTAACAAGCAAGGCAATGATGGCACATGGGTCGCAAAATTTACTAGACAACACTACTGCCCAATTGCAACTAGAAAAGGCCACCTCACAGGCAAAGGAAAATAGAATCAAATCATTGGAGGATTTAATTATCGAGTTGGGCCATAACACAAAGGATATCAAGGCTGCAGAAAGCCTAATAAAGAAAAAGAATGAAGATATAGTTGCGCTGAGAAAGTAGTTGAAATTTCCACCACTCATTCACCCTCAGACTGCTGAAGTGATTGAGAAGAAAAATGAAGAAGATCTTATGGACTTGGTCCTTAAGCTAAATGAGAAACTAAAAGAGATAGATCAATAATTAGAGAAAACACTACAAAGAAAGTAGAGTGAGTCGACCACACGGCCTCAAATTGTAGTGCTAGTGGTTTCTACAACAGTCCCTTTTACATTGGCAATTGCTTTAGCACCAAATGTCCCTTTGGCAACAGCTGCAACTATAGAAGTAACAGGTACAGGTACATCACAAGCAGGAACCTCAAATCAAAGCATAGAAGACTTGATCAATTCCATGGAGGAAATGAAGCTCCAAGTCACTAAAATACAAAAAGTAGAAGAGAAATTCATTACTTTAGAGAAAAAAAATGATGTATCAAAATTCAATTTTGCCGAAGAGATGAGAAAAATAAAGTCTTGACTCAATAGATTAAAACACTAGAAAAATATCTTACATTTGAAAAGCCTTTTATTGATATCAAAAAGATATTATGGACAAATATCATTGATTCAATCAATGATATTTGGTCATCAATTCAAATCATTTTTGAACAAATTGACTTAGTGAAAGTTGCTTTTCAAAGGATTGAAAAAACCAAGGAAGAACTAGGAAGGAAGCCTGAAGAAGCTATTGGATTAATAAACTTTCTAAAATGTAGAAATAGGCATCAATTGGAACAATTAAACATTGAGGATAGGACTGATACCATCCTTGAAATAAAGAAAGTATTGACCAGAAGGAGTCTAATGCAAGGCCTGGAACGCAAATGTCAAAAGATGTAGGAAGACATAGATGAGTTTATGGAGAAATTTGACATCTTACAAAGTAAAGGAATTCCAAGTCCTTTAGTCATCAATGACAAGCTAATGTTTCAGAATGATTATGTCAACAAAAGAAGGACCTTATTGGTTAGGATGTTGGTTTCAGAGTCTCATTTTGGTATCCCCCTGAAGAGTATCAAGCTAACTACGAATTGCGTGAAGGATAGGAAGGGCCTGCCTTTACTCTCCTGGCTCAACATCATGGTTTTAGACCAATGTTTGACACTTTTTCTCCAGCCTACTCTTTAACTGCACTCCATAAGAACTATTTACTTTTCATGAGGACATGAAAGAGGGTAAGTAGGGGAGTATGTTGAGTTACACAATGGGTATGTATTTACTCTTAATTCCATCACCTTTTTCCTCTTTTATTATCTCTTTCATATCTTGATACACTAACATATTGATGGATCATGATAAGAAACAAATGAACTACTCTCGATTAAGATTTAGCCACCGTAACTAACTCTTATTCCTTTTTATGCAGAGAAACGACTAAAGGAATAGTTGTTGTTCACTAGAGACGGAACAACATAAACTAGCAAAGGAAGAATGAGGCGCATTGGTTGCGGTCAGGTCAGAGCACGAATCAAGAGGATCAATGCTAAATATGAAGGGTGTCAAAAGATAGCATTCAGTTGTGAATCCCTCGGGATCTCTTGATCCTGAGGGATCACATTTATCTTTTACCTCTTTCTGACTATAAAAGTAAAAACTGTAGGAGGAAAGGGGATCGAACTTCTGTTCATTTCAAAATGTAATTTTAAAGTACAGAATCTTGCTTTGGAGGAACATGACCATATTGTAATGAGAATTGAGTTCAATGGTCAATATATAATTTACATTGTTGTCCATTCGTATTCTCTGAAGTAGCTCAGCAATATTCACTGTTGGCTAAGGGCCCAACCTCTAGTGGATCAAACTACTATCCTTTGTGTTATATCTTTCTAATTCACACAAGTTTGATTGGTTTGATAATTTTTTCCATTTTTTGTGAGTTTATCTTGTTTGCTATTTACCAATTTCCTATACTGAAGTTAGTACATTTTCTTTACATGCTTTGCAGCATTTTCATTTGATTCTATTTATGCTTATTGTATATTAAATTAATTAGCGGGTAAGACAATGAACCTTGTTGATTACAATAAGAGTGTGGTTAGTATCTAATCAGCTGAAAGAGTTTGGTTACTGCTACTGAACTCTCGGTTGACTTCATCTCCATATAAATTTCTTAATTGGGATTGAATTTGATTTAGATAGAATCAACTAGAAGAGATTGGTTACTACTACTAAAGTCTTGGTTGACATCATTTCCGTTCGAATTTCAGTTTGAGATTTGATTATGGTTTCAGTTGAAGATTAAGTCTTGATGTAATATTTCCATTAACAGTTGTACTTTTTGAGTTGTATCAAAGTTTAATATTGCATTTTGAAGAAAAACTACTCTCTGGATTGATAGCATGCACATATTGTGTACACTCTTGGAATAAAAGGACTTGCATGGATTGATGATTAATGTGAGGTAATTAGGAGTTTTAAAAGACACCTTTTAGCACCCAAGAGTTGTGATGTCGGTTTAGTCCAACTATGCCTGCCTTCAAGTAGGTTGCTTCACGGTCTGTTCTAACCTTGAGTACCTCTATGAAGTGTTACAATTAGCTTTCATGCATCCCTAACCAGGGGCTAAAGTCCTTTCATGCTGTTAGGGCAGTGAAATACGCTATTTCCAAAACTACTCTAAGTATCTTACTTATCTTGGTAACAGATCTTAATTATCTTCAGGTAAATAGATATTCTAACTTGCGTTCACTTAACCAATATAGTTATACACATTCGCACATCATATAAGAATTAGAAGTGAAATTCATACCCAATATAACAGATGCATAAACAAGAAATAAATACGCAGAAGTGATATAATCTTCTCTTTTTTAATACTTCCAACTGATTACAGACTCGACTTGCCATGCGCACTCAACTCTAGGGGTCTGCGCAGTCAACTGTATGGGTATGCGCACTTAGCTGCGGACTACTAGGCCTCTGTGCACTCAACTGCCGTTTCTCTACCTATGCTATGACCCAAAACTTAGATGTACACAAATATGACTCAATTCTTCCTCATTGTATTATGCTTAGATTGATTTCTTTTACTACTTAGACCTTCTCTCTATTTATATAATCCCATGGTCTGGGGACCATGGGTAGGTCTTCTACAACCAACATTACATTATCAAAATAAGGGCAGACAACCTTATGACTCTTTAACAACTACGTGCTTTGCACCCACAAAATGTGGAGTGTTTCCATTGGAATTACAAAATTGGACCAAAATCTGGGCTCTGAGCCCCGAAAATTCCCTTGGGGCATCCCACACCCAACAGAATGAGATTATGTGATGCACCTAAATCCAACATGGCATTATGAAGGATCTTATCTTGAATATTAAGATTGACATAAAATGGAGGAACACCCCTTCTTGAGGCTTTCCATCCACTTCTGGTCCAAGAAAGAGTTCAAGATGGTCGTCATTTAAATTCATTATATCTGTGTTCTCTCCCACATTGAGTGCCTTTAGGACTTGAGACCTATAGATATTCTTGTTAACCAACTCAGTAAGGGCGATAGAAATCTTGAGTTTAAGAAATCTATTTTGTCAACTATGGTCTTTGTTACAGGTTCAACTTGTTTGCTTGTAGCAGGTATTTCAGTTTAGACAGATTTTGTTGAGACATCAATTGTTCTCTTGATAACATTGTATGTATTTCTCTTTTTTGAGTTGTTGTCATTTCTCTTTGAGCTTTCAGCCGTTTTCTTAGGATCAGATTATAAAGTTTTCTTAGCATAACTATTCAGATCTTTTTTGTTTGAGCTATCATTGTTTTTCTTGCTCTTGAGATTATATCGTCTATGGACTTCTAGTATATCATTTTCAAAACCATGTTTATAATTGTCAGAATCTTCATTTTCCAGTTCTGTTTGAGTCAACGAAAACAATTCATGTTCTTCTTGTGTAAGAAAAATAGAATCATCTTCATTAGTTCCCATTAAATTTATCTAATTCTCCTCCACTTCTTTAACTACACTTGTATCATCAACATAATTTTCTTGAAATGTTGACCTAATTTGTTGATCTGGGCCTCTTTGATCTCTTTGTCTAGTTTGTGGATTGTTTCTCCTAGGGTTTGGATTTCGGTTCTGTTGTGCAGGTGTAGTTTCCCTAGGAACATTCCTATCATTTATACTGATTCTCTCGATCATTCTTTCAATATTCCTTACTAAGGAATCAATTTTGGCTTCTACTGCAGAATTTGAAGCTTCTTCCTTAAAAGTCACTTGTCCTTCAATTCTCATACTAGCTCTTTTAGGTTGTAAATTGGCGTCTACACTCAAAGCGTCTCTTTGCATTGCTTCTAATGTTAGAGAATTTATTTTCCTATTCTAGTACAACATATCTACATGAAAACCATCTGGGAACTTTATCAAGGCTAAATCCTGGGGTGGTTTGAGATTTACACGTACTGCATTTTAGCAATTGTTGAATCTAGCAAAATAATCCTGTACACTTTCACCTACCTCCCTTTTAATATTTCCATATTCTGATAGAATTTGTAAAGGGTTCTTCTTGACTTCCCATCTATTGAGAAACGTTTGGCAAAATGCAGGGAGATTAGTTGTACTATTTGCAGGAAAATATTTGAACCACTTTCTATCGTAAACTTTGAGTGAACATTCTGAGCTTAATACTTTCATCATCTACATCTTGTAGGTCAAAATAGTCACACATTTTGTCCACATGTTGTTGGTCTATTAAAGGACATGTCCCATCAAACAATACAATTTTGGATTGATATTCTTGTGGCATATTGGCCAATGGTGTAGGTAGCACCAAAGGAGCATATTTGGCAGCCATGATTGGTGGTGGTGGTGGAGGACCACTTGAAGGAAGTTGAATAGTGGATGAAGTAGGTTAAACAGTGGGTGAAGTTTGACTAGTTCTAGGTGGGAATGAGTGTATGGGAATCTAAGCAACCTTATGTTGAAGGATGAAAGAGGGGGTGGGGATTATGGAGGCAGTAGGACTTGGGGACTAAATATACGCAGGTTGAGATGTGAAGGAGGAAGATGCCAGGTTTAAGGAACTTAATTCTACTGATTGTCGAAGGTAAGCATCATCAATTTCTAAGGTGAGATCTCTCACTAAATCTTGTAGTGTATCAAAATGTTGTAAGAGTTGAAGATCTAATTCAGTCTGTGAGTAAAGTTCTCTTACTGGGCTCTTAGGTAATATTGATGGATCAAAGATGATATGATCTTTCCAATTCTCCGATTTAGTCTTGAATAGGCCTTGTTCATAGTGTAAATCAAACTGGATATCTTGGAAGATGACAAAGTCTTCAGGGAGTGAGTTGGCTCTGTGAAGAGATCTACTACTTGTCTAACTCTTAGTTCTATATGTTTTCCTTAGGATCTTTTCAAGATTATCTACTATGGTATGAGGATTGGGATCTGGATAAGATCTAGTAGAGATTATTTTAGGAGCTAGTGTTCATATCTAACACATAGACAAATTGAATATTTGAAAACAAAGGATAAACCAATATTAGGAGTTATAATATCATACAAATTTATTTAACTTGGTACTCTGGTCCACATGGGATAGCTCAAGCGGCAATGGCCGTGGAAATGAAGTCTCACCGAACCGGAAGTCTTGGGTTCAAATCTTGGGCTACCCTTCCCCTGTTGAGGGGTACTTAATGGACATGTAAATCAGAGATTCTTGCCCTAGCCTACAAAAAAAAAAACTTGGTACTCTGAATTCAAATGAAAGGAAAATTTTTCAATGTGTTCCCAGTAATATCATACAAAGTTATTTAACTGGGTACTCTGAATTCGAATGAAAGGAAAATTTTCAATGTTTTCACGGTATGGTTGCCACTATGTTATTGATCTATGAGTCTAGGACCTAGCCTTCCTGGACTCAGAGAGGGCTTTCTCTATGTAATTATGATTCAACTTTGTTTTTAGTGCTATAATGTTTTAGGCTATATATTAAGAATAAAAATATTGTTTGTTTTTTTGTTCATTTGGTTGGAAAAAGATATATATATATATTTTTTTATATTTTCCATTGGGATATGGAGTCACGGGCTGGGTGGTAGCATCAATCTTACAGTGTGTTTACAGGGAAAGCTAACTGTTCCTGCTAGATCTTTAAGTAGAGTGATAGATGGAATGACAAAAAAATGATATTAGTTAGGATTAAAAAACATTCAAGTATTTTTTAATCATACTTTAGAGGAAAGCATATAGATTGTAAACACCACTACAAGAAAAAAGGAAATTGGTGAGGGGCGAAAAGCACCACCACAAGCTCATTGGTGATGGTCAAAATAGCATTCGTCACCAAAAATTGAACGTCACCAAAGGTGGCATTGCCAAAAGTATAGGTGTTGTAGTGACATACAAATTTTGTCACCAATGATGATTTATAATGATGGATAACGACCATCACCATTTCATATGAGAAATGTTGATGGACCATAGCCTCTATCACCAAAAACTGAACGTCATCAAAGGTGGCATCACCAAAAATATAGGTGTTGTAGTGACATTCAAAGTTCATCACCAATAATTATTTATCATGACAGATAGTGATCATCACCATTGCATATGAACAATGGTAACAGACCATAGCCTCGGTCAACAAAAACTAAACGTCACCAAAGGTGGCATCGCCAAAAGTATAGGTGCTATAGTGACATTCAAGGTCCATCACAAATATTGATTATAATGATCGATAGTCACCGTCACCATTTCATATGAACAATAATGATTTATTGTGATGGATCTTTAATGGCCGTCACTATTGGTGCATATATATGGTGACGTTCAGTGACCGTCACCAAAAGCCACATTGCTAGAAGTATATGTGTTGTGGTGACATTCAATGTCCATCATGAATAATAACTATAATGACGGACAATGACCATCACCATTTCATATCAACAACAAGGATTTATGGTTATGGACCTTTGAGGGTCATCACTATTGATGCGTATATATGGTGGCGTTCATTGACCATCACCATTTCATATTTTTGGTGAGGGTTGAAAAATGTCACCAAAGCTCATTGGTGATGGTCAAAAAAGCCTCTGTCATCAAAAATTGATTGTCGCCATTCCATATGGATATTAGTTCATGATGGAATCGAACCACCAACCTCCTGCTTGTAAAGAAGGTGCTCTTCCATTGAGCTAGCACTCTTTAAAGAGATATTTTTTAAAATTAGACTTTGAAACTTCATAAATTGTAAATTTTACAACTTTAAATAAATTAAAGTCTCATCAATATTTTAGTAAACAAGCAAACCAACATTTTTTTTATTTTTATTTATTTTATTTTTTTTTTTTATTTTTTATTTTTTTTATTTATTTATTTATTTTTATTTATTTTATTTTTTATTTTATTTTTATTTTTATTTATTATTTATTTATTTATTTATTTATTTATTTATATTTATTTTTATTTTTTTTTTATTTTATTTTTATTTTTTTTATTTTTCTGAATTGGACTAAATCTATTAATCGAAAATATGGTACAATAAGATACAGTCAAGAGGGCCAGAAAACCGACAACCGGTAATGATAGGACTATCAACCTCAGTTCCAGAGAAGAAGTGAAACAAGCAAGAAGCTACAACATATCGTTGGAAGCATGAAAAAACTGACTTCTACGCAGTATGGGTAGAAGCCTCAACATGAAGCTTTTTCCCTTTCCTTTTTTTGACTTCGACCCAACCCTCGTGTGGTGAATGAGCAATAACAACTTGAAGATTGGGGTTCTCCAGAGGGGAGCCCTCCTTTTCTGAATCAGAGGAGGAGGTCAAATGGACACATTTCTGAGCAGTGGTTGTATCGGAGGACTGCGCCAAACCAACGGTCGAAGGGACCACAGAATGAGGGGCTTGATCCAATTCCGCATCACTGCCTTCATCTTCAAAGCTAGAGGAATCAAAGTCCACAACTGGAGGTGGAGAGAAAGGAGCCCATCGTTTGGACTTGGGCTTGGAGAGGTTATCCTTGTTCTTTTTTGCCGAGCGAGATGGGTAGGCATTCGGCAAATGCCGTGATTGGTGGAAATGGTGGCAACAGAATGCAATATTTTCGTAATCCAGTGTCTGGGACCAGACAAAGTCGTTTATCTTGAGCTTGATTTTGTCTGGAAGTCCTTTGCTCAAATCTAACTCCACACATATTCCGACATATGAGTAGAGACCTTTGGTTTCCCGCCAGAGATCTCCCATAATGAAACTGCCCAAGGTGTTGCCTATAGCTCTATAGACACGAGTATGCCATAGGTGGGTAGCTAAGTTTGGAAGCCTGATCCATACAAGTGTCCTGGTAATGACTGCAGTTGCTGGATCAAAATCTGGGAACCAAGGAGTCAAGAAGAGCCCCGCATTTCCCATGAACTAAGGGCCTTCTTCTATGGCCTTTTCATAATGCTTGCTATTATCAAATAGAACAATGAAGTAACCTTTTGAACAAAAACTGATCTTACAATGATGAGTCCAGTTTGCATGGATCCATGCATAGAGATCTTGAGATCACGGCCACAGTCCGTCAAATCTGCAAATGATGGCTCTTTCTGCAAATTCTTGAAGTTGGGTTGCCATTTCTTCATGGTTGAGTTCCACAGAGGAAACTTCTTCGATCTTATCAACCAAAAAAGGCTTAGGTTTAAGGGCCTCCAGGGGTTTGGGGTTCTATGAGTGTACTACATCTTTGTATGAGAAGGGACGAGCAGAGGATGATTGTCCCGCTGCACCTCCTCTCAGATGAAGGGTTACCACCAAAGTGTTGTTCCTAGTAATGCTATAAGAAGAGAGGGGAAGAGGATCTTCAAGTTGTTTACCTTGAAAGAGAAGTCTCTGAAGGCCTGAAGGGATCCCAATCTGTCGTTCTAGATCCAATTTGAGATCCAACACTAGATCTGAAGAACTGACCCATTGCAGGATGGTTCTGCCTGTAGGCTGAGAAATTTGGATCTGAAAATAGTCATAGAAGTGCCTAGAGCCAGTGCCAGGGCTTTTTGTTCTTCTGAGAGTGGATCTTCCATGGCGATTTTTAGACCTAGTGCTAGGGCTTCTTGTGCTTACTAGAGCAGATCTGCCATGGTGATTTTCCTTTCGGGGGGTCAGACCTGTAGGATCTTGACTGATCTGTCTATAGAGAGCCCGATCTGATTGATCAATGGCCGCATGGGACCGAATGGGGCAAGTAAATGCAAGATCTAGGTCCAAGTCCGATGGAGTGAAAATAGGGCATAGCATGCAGACCGACAG
Source organism: Pinus taeda (assembly GCA_000404065.3). NCBI lineage: Eukaryota > Viridiplantae > Streptophyta > Pinopsida > Pinales > Pinaceae > Pinus > Pinus taeda. The sequence goes on along the minus strand of APFE030020282.1, from coordinate 74,417 downwards.
AACCAAGAAAGGGCTCAGAGAAGCACACAGAGAGAGTTTGTTTCCAAGGAGCGTGAGAGACCAGGAGGAAAGAACCCTAGCCTCGACACCCAAGCCTGCACCCGTAGACCCGCAAAGATCCCCCTGAGCAACGATTTGTTTGGATAGTGGAACAAACGCCGCCGCAATGTTCCAGAACTCAACGATGTACGCTACAGGGGATTGATAAGCAGACCCCTGAGATGCCGTCACCCACCATAGAGGCTCTATCCACGATGACAGTGTTGAGCACCAGGGAGGCCGCGACGATCCCTCCAGCAAATGCGGACCTGCAACTCTAACCTCTCGGATACGAATCCCAAACAGGCAGTGCATTTCTGTATCTTTACCAGGCAGCCGGGCTTGTCATCGACCTGGAGATCTTGGCTTATCCCGTAAGCCTACCTGTGAAAGGGACCTAGTGGCTACTCCCAAGAAATTTTCCTTCCACTGATAAACCCTAGCTTCATTTTTCACCATCTCTCTCTCGCTTTCTCTCAGAAGGAACAATCGAAGTTGGTTATAGTTACAACAAGCAAACCAACATTGAAGATGTAGGTCCCTACCTAATGGTTATTGAAATTATGAAAATTGGGTGGAGGAAAAAATAGTTATCTATAAGAGAATCAATATGTTCAGTTGAATACTCAATTATAAGTGAAACTCTGAAGACATTTATAACCTATAAATGACCTATAACTATCAAATGCACCAAATATTGCAAAGGAAATGTCATAAGTGGATACCATATGGAAGAAGAGGAAGCAGGGACATGGAACCCTTGTGCATCTTGGAATGTCTTAGCACTTGGCACATCTTAGCTTGTTTGACATGTCTTCATACTATTTGACACATCTTAGCATGCCCTAGCATTCCCCAACACACCTTGGTAGTCATGAACTCACAACTAGCATTGCATTTTTCCATGACTTGGGAACCTTACATTCACTAGAACACCTTGGCACTCCCTACTTGTCATTCCCTCTATTATCCTCCATAATTTCCTAGGCTGATGAAGAGATTGATGGAGGTAACAACAGACAAAGCTTTTAGTTTGGTAGCTAGCCCTACCAAACTAGAGAGGGCTCTCCCTATGAAATCATAGCCAAGCGATGACTAGAATGTAAAGGATTTTAGGCTAGATAGCTAGGGTCAGGTTCGTTTTTGGAAAATTTAGGGACTTGGAACTCTATACAGTGGTGTCTTGTCTGGCAAGGACTTTGTCAAGGAGGCAAGGACTTGGAACTCTGTCTAGGATAAAGCACCTAACATGCATGACAAAAGTTCCCTAGAATAGAGTACCTCCTACCTAGATGAGTGTCCCCTACTCAAAATATAGAACCCTTGTCTACTGTGCAGTTTTCTTAAAGATAAATCTGTGCATAAAATAGTACTAAGAAAAACACCTAAATTAAGAAAAGTGAGCATCTAAGTCAAAATATAAAATTATAATAAATATGGCTCTATATAAGTTTTGGAAACACTAGATAAGCATGCTTTCATGCAACAACAATAAGATGCCTAAATCGATGTGATTCTTTCATTGTTGCTATACCCTCATAGCAAAAGTAGAATATATAGCATGTACCCCAAGGATGTATGCATTTGCTGAAGGTGTAGACTGAAAGGATCTGGTGAGATGAAGTACTATTGAACAAGAAACACCTTCAAAACAATAGATAAAGTCTATTGTGAATTCAATCCATTTGGACACATACCAAGGTTGCTACTGGGTACACTTCTCCGTTGAATGGAAACTACAATGTATTGTAGTGTTGTTGAAGGAAAAACACCTTTAGTGCAACACGGATAAAACTGTAACAGATATTGTCATTGTGGCCTCAGTTGTTGATGATCTCATCAATATAGGTAACAACTTCGATAATTGAAAAACCAAAAGGTGAGATGCATAGATAATTTGAAATGACAAATTTGGGCATACTTTATTATTGTTTAGGGCTGTTAGTATAGAAAATGCAAGGTAACTTGTTGCGTATTTATGTCACAGGCCAAGGATGTGACAAAATACATAAAATATTAAATAGCATGGTATAAGTCGATTGCAGGTTATTCTGAAACAGGAATGGAATTCTCCTTGTGTAGGTTCTAATCTAGTGGGTAAAATTTTAAATAAGAAACTGATAGTTATGGGGTTGAAATTATCTCACAATTCATGAAAAGTCCCAAATTTGTTCACTAGAAAGAAGTAGAGTGAGTCGTCAGGTTTATGGAAGGGAACACCCTATTCGCAGGAAGATAACTTGCAATTAGTCGGGCATATTATTTCTCATCTTCTTGTACGTGTGTGCTTTGAAAAGATAACCACATCCAAAGACTCAATAACAACTCTGTTAAAGTTTATAGATGTGAAGCACTTCTGAGAAAACCCATCGCTTAATGACAATTGAGCAAGGAATATGTCAAAGGATTCAATCTTTCACTCAGTCATAGAAAGGAAGTTTGGGTATCCAGCATCTTGCCAACAAACTGACTCCAACCATAATGTGAAAGGCAAGTTATCTGCAAAACCTCTTTCCCACTTTGCAGTATTGTTCCCTCTTGAATTCCAACAGGTATTTGGCTTCTTAGATCCATAAAACTCATGCCAAGTAAACTCTGCATGATACAATTGTGACGTTTAAGCTTGACACACACTGTAGTTTCCCTCTAAAAGAGGGTAAGTCAAAATATTATGAAAATCTTAACTGCAATTTGATCATACAATATTGAGGTATTGCATGGAATAAACAATATACTATTAATGCACCAATTAAGAACTCAATATAAACGAATTTCTTATTGCTACAATAGTGCCTCTTGGGAGTCTTGGATAAAGCACCTAACCTACATGGCAAAAGCTTCCTAGAATAGAGTACCTCCTACCTAGAAGTGTGTCCCCTACTCAAAATATAAAACTCTTCTCTGATGTGCACTTTTCTTAAAGATAAATCTGTGCATAAAACAAAACTAAGAAAAACACCTAAATTAAGAAAAGTGAGCATCTAAGTCAAACTATAAAAGCATAGTAAATATGGCTGTATACAATATTAAGGTATTGCATGGAATAAAAATATACTACCAATGCACTAATGAAGAACTAAAAATAAACAGATTTCTTATTGCTACAATAATGCCTCTTGGGATTCTCGGATAAAGCACCTAACCTGCATGGCAAAAGCTTCCTAGAATAGAGTACCTCCTACCTAGAAGTGTGTCCCCTGCTCAAAATATAAAACCCTTCTCTATTCTGCACTTTTCTTAAAGATAAATCTATGCATAAAACAAAACTAATAAAAACACCTAAATTAAGAAAAGTGAGCATCTAAGTCAAACTATAAAAGCATACTAAATATGCCTAAAATTGATGCACTTCTTTCATCATTGCTACAACCTCATAGGAAAACTATAATCTACAACATGTATCCCAAGGCTTCATGCATCTACTAAAGGTGCAGACCGAAAGTATCTACTAAGATGAAGTATTGTTTAAGGAGAAACACCTTCAAAATAACAGATAGAGTATAATGTGCATTCAACCCATCTGCACATAGGCCAAGGTTTCTACTCGGTACACTTCTCCCCTAAATGGAAAATACAGTGTATAGTTGCTCTACTGAAGGAGAAACACCTTCAGAGAAACACAGATAAAACTATAACATATATTGTCACTCTGGTATTGGTTGTAGAAGTTCTCATCAACATAGGTAACAACTTCGATAACTGAAAAACCAAAAGGTGAGCTACATTGATCATTTGAAATGATATATTTGGGCATACTTTATTATTTTTTAGGAGTGTTAGTATAGAAAATACAAGGTATCTTGTTGCATATTTATGTCATGGACCAAGGATGAGAATAAATACAAAAAATACCAATTAGCATGGTACAAGTTGATTGCAAGTTCTTTCAAAACAAGAATGGAGTTCTCCTTGTGCATATTCTAATCTATTGGGTATAGATTTAAATAAGAAATTTATAATTTATAGTTGTGGGGTTGGAATTGTGTCACGATTCATGGCAAGTCCCAAATTTGTTCACTAGAAATAAGTAGAGCGATTCGTCAGGTTTATGAATTGGAACACCCTATTCATAGGTAGATAAATTCAAATTATCCGAGCATATCATTTCGCCTCATCGTGTACATGTGTGCTTTGAAAAGATAACCACCTTCAAAGACTCAAGAACAACTCTAGTAAAGTTTATAGGTGTGCAACACTTCTGAGAAAACCCATCACTTACTGACAATTGAGCGAGGAATATGTCAAAGGATTCAATCTTACACTTAGTCATCAAAAGGAAGTTGGGATATCCAACATCTTGCTAACAAACTGACTCCAACCATAATGTGAAATCCAGGTTAACTGTGAAGCCTCTTTCCAACTTTGTAGTATTGTTGCCTCTTGAATTCCAATAGGTATCTTGCTGCTTAGATCCACAGAACTTGCCCCAGGTAAACTTTTCATGATACAATTGTGATGTGCAAGCTTGACATGCACTCTAGTTTCCCTCTAAAAGAGGGTAAGTCAAAATATTATGACAAGCTTAACTGTAATTTGATCATACACTGTTGAGTTATTGTATGGAATAAACAATATACTATCAATGCACTAATGAAGAACTAAAAATGAATTAATTTCTTGTGGCTACAATAGCGCCACTCTTGGGATTGTCCAAGGATCCACTAATTTATACACATTTGGAACTTTTACTTAGTCTGCAGAAATATTAAGCAATGGTAGTGATCACTCTTTTCCCTCCCATGGAAGGTCTATACAGAGTCAGCAATAAACTGATTTAAAAGTGAGGTATATGCCTGAAAAATAGGAGTCCGACTCTTCAACTCTAATTTAGTGGCAAGGAAATATTCAAATGTAAATGCTTGACCTTCTATAGTGTACATTTCTAAATAAATGGTTAGCGTAAATCTGTCCATTTATCCCAAAAAACCATGTATGTCTGGATTCTAGTTGTGTGTAAGAGAGGGGAGATCACATAAATAATTCATTATCAAAAGAAAAAGTTAAATCACAACATTCTACGAGAATGTTTTTTTAATTTTATTACATACCTTAGAAAGTTTGAAAGGACGTAACTGAAGCTTCCCTCTCCTTCCACACTTCATTAAATATACCCCTTTTCCAATGCAGATGTGGCCTGAAGAATCACAATCAGTAAATAGAATATGGAAAGTAAGATTATTGAATTAAAGTAGCTTTGTGATACCTCAAGCAAATGGACTATGACAAATTGGATTCATTCTCAACAAAAGATGATATAGAAAGATCTAATTACATTTTTAACTGAAACAAAGGTAAATTGGATTCATGCTCTGCAATAGATGATATAATGAGATCCAATGACATTTTCAACTCAAACAAAGGTAATTTTAGTAAGCTCAAGCTCCAAAATGATGACATCCAACTTCTGAGTGGAAGTTACTATATATATCTAGCTAGAGGCTCTAACATAAAGATATTTGTTATATTTGAAGATAAAAAAATGAAAGGAATGTGAAATTTTTACCATCAACTATAAGTTCCTTTCAAGGAATAGATCAAACCATAACATTGTTATCAAGATAATCAACTCACCCATTCTAGTATGCTTCTAGTAGTTTCAAGATAAAACTCAAACTCAATAAACTTAAAAAAACATAAATTAACCAACAATATGTCTGAGGTTGGTTACCTAAGGATTATATCATACTAAATTACCTTTTGTATCTAACATTGAAAACGATTGTGAAAGAAATGAAGACAAATCAATGATTATGATGGATGCATGTGATGAAATAGATAAATAGATAAAAAAATAAAAAAATAAATAAAACCCTTCTTCTTGCTACTAATGAGCCTTCTTGGGGATTCTTGGTTGAACTTGATCCTCATTTGCTTTCTGAAATCAAAGAGACACTTTCTAGCTACTCTAATTTGATGGACAACAACCCTAACGCTTATGAAAATGAATATGGAAAGAAATAAGCATCGATGAACCTAGTCTTGAAGAAGTTGTCTCAAAGTCTAATATGGATTGTATTTTAAATTTCTACAGCTAGTAGAGGGTTTTCCCAGTTGGTTTCCCTAGAAAGTTTTGTTTTTTTTGCTATAGTGTGATTTTGTTTTATTTCTATTCTATTCCACTAGAAATTGGTAGAGATATTTTTTGTCTTCATGAAGCAATTAGTTCCATATTTATTCATTTAAGAAGTAGCAGAATTTCAAGGAAATTCTTCACAAGGGACAATTAATCTATATTTTCAGTTATATCTCTTGCAAGTAAAATTCACAACTAATTTTTCAACCAAAGTGTTTAGGTTACTAGAAAGTTGTATCACAACATATCTCAACATTGCAAGGCATAAATCATATTATTCAATAAGGTTGAGACTTGAGATACAAAAATCTTCCCAAGTTATGCAAGCAAGAAAACTACTGACTTTTAGTTCTAAATCTATCCAACCAGAACAAAATTATGCCATTTTCAACACCCTCTAGTCAAAGTTATTCCTGGCCTCATTCAACTCAATTAAAAATATGTCAATTTCGTTGAGATTTCTTCTTCATTTCATGCTTCTAAGTTATATATTTATGCAACCTAATATATCATTTATGTTAAGTGATTATTCATTAAAAATTATTTAGTCCATCCAGCGCACTAATTTTCTGATCAGTTTGAAGACTCTATCAAACATTTGCAGCAGAAAACAGAAGATTGTTTTAGTACCTAGTGTTATAAAACTCTAATCTCAAAAAAGTATTTTAGGTTCTTTCCCTAAAAATATTTACAAAATTTTCAATCCCAAAGCCATTTCAGGGGGGATTTTAGCTTGGGAGAAATTTAGTATTATTTTTGGAAAAGTTGAATGCAACTAAAAGAAATTCTTCCCGTTTGCTCAAAAGATTCCAGCACCAAATATGAGTGAATTGACAGAACTTAAGAATTGGAAATAAATAAATTTTACTTCGCTTTTCTAGGACTGTATATGAGTGAATTCACAAAACCTAAGATTTGGATTCTAGAAACACTTAAATTTCACCTCATTTATTAGGATTGGAAGTTCCGTGAGATACAAACATGTATCATTAAGGATCTACTTTGCTTGTTTAAGGACAATGTTCAATTTATAAAAGGTGATACAAGAATCCTTGTATACATGTCTAACACAGTTCTTTGGTCACAACTAATGAAACCAAACTCCATCAATACATAACAGAAAAGGTAGAGTGTAAGAGAGCATCTAGTTTTCAACATATACTTTGACAAAAATAAACATCTATACAACCATATAAAGTTGTCACCGCAACAAAGAAGGAATTAAAAACCAAAATAAAAATAGGAACAAGATTGGATTGTTATGGTTATTCTAACAAAATGTTAAATAGGATCAATATGTTAATATGGAAAATAGCGTAGTTGATTATGATTTATTGAGCCAAAGAGGTTAGCCCAACCAAATGTCATTAACATTACTGGGTATTTGGCTAGTTCTATGCTGGGAAGTGCCCTGTTTGAAATCCCTTGGGTGAGGTGCACTAGTCAATGCCACTAGGTTTACTAGGGATGCCATCCATGAATGTGGGGAAACATCCATTGGGATTCCCTAGAGAGTTTTTCTTGGAAAGAATAAAAATAGGATTTCCTAAAAAGAAATTTTGAGATGCATACAATGTACACCCAGTAATATCAACTCTATAGAGACAAACCATAAAATAAGGAAAAATACATATGCTTTTACCTATGTTCCCTCATTTTCCCTCCCACCCTGTGAAAAGTGAAAATATGCTACTCTTAAACATAAAATAAAGGATGAAAAGAATAGTGAATTTTGAACCAGTCCTCCTTGTGTGGAAGAAGACTAAAAGTGGGATGGAAATGCAGGGAGGTTAGAAATGAAACATACCTAGGCACTATTAATGGATTGACGATGTAAAACCTTAACTCACAACTCTCTTCAATCTCATTTTCCCTCCCGCCTTGTGAAAAGTGAAAATATGCTACTCGTAAACTTAAAAGCAATGATGAAAAAAATAGTGAATTTTGAACCAGAGATCTGAGGTGTGTGTACTCCTCCTTGTGTGGAAGAAGACTAAAAGTGGGGTGTAAATGCAGCGAGGTTAGAAATGAAACATGCATGGGTGCCATTAATGGATTGAAGATCTAATGGTGGGGTTTGATATCAATCTGCTACTGGTAAAACCCTAATTCACAACTCTCTTCAATCTCATTTTCCTTCCTCCCCTATGAAAACTGAAAATATGCTACTAGTTTTCCGTGCGAAAACTGAAATATGCTACTAGTTTTCCCTCCCTGCACCTTATGAAAAGTGAAAATTTAAGTCACAACTCTCTTCAATCTCGTTTTCCCTCTTGCCCTGTGAAAAGTGAAAATATCTACCAGTTTTCCCTTCGCCCTATGAAAAGTTAAAATATACTACTTGTTTTAGAAAGTAAATGAAGATTGGAATTAGAAGGGCTTTGTTACATCAAAATTAAGGCTGATTTGTTTCAAAAATGTTAAAATTTCCCTCCCTAAAAAACAATAAATACAATATTTATAGAGTATAGAGTAGATGTGTAGGTGTAATGTAGGTATGTAAACAATTCTAAATATGGGCTTAGTTAAAGAATAATAGTAATAATAATAAAAGTAAAAAGTATGGGGATGATGCAAAAATCTAAATGTTGCTCAATTAATAATAAAAATAATAAAATTCAATTTGTTATGTTTTGATTTTGTTATGAACTTGTGAATAGGTTTTATTACAATACCATGAGCCAATACCATGGCTTACCAATACCTCAAGCCCAAAAGCCATAACTTATTTCACAACCAAATATTTTATAACAATATGACAAGATTCTTAACCATGGATACTCACCCCCCACTTTATAGTGGATATTATTAACTTGTAAAAAATTGGTTTTGTTATAATACCATGGGCCAATACTATGGCTTATCAATAACACATGCTCTAAAAACATAACTTATTTTACAATCAAAATATTTTATAACAATATGAAAATATTCTTAACCATGGATATTATTAACTTGGAAATAGAATTTATTACAATACCATGGGCCAATACCATGGCTTATCAATATCACATGCCCAAAAAACATAACTTATTTCAAAATCAAAATATTTTATAAGAATATTATTAATCATGGATATTCACCCTCAATTTGTCATTGATATTATGTACTTGTGAATAGGCTTTGTTACAATATCATGGGCTAATACCATGGCTTATTAATACCACATGCCAGAAAATCATATCTTATTTCAAAATCTAAATATTTTATAACAATAAGACAATATTCTTAATCATCGATATTCACCCCCACTTTACCATGGATATTATTAACTTGTAAATAGGCTTTGTTACAATGCCATGGGCCAATATCATGCATTATGAGTACCACATGCCCAAAAACCATAGCTTATTTCACAGTAAAAATATTTTAATTTAATTTAGGTTTATAACATTTTGTATTTGAAGCTAATAGGAAAAGGGTTGTAATTGGTTTTGAGATATATATAAACCCTCTATCCTCACGACTACTAAAATTATTCCCATATAAATTAAATTAAGGTTTTAATAAAATTAAAAATGAGAATACTTTTGTATTTAAAGATGTGAAATTTATATAATACAAATATTAGTAAGACCCAACATAGATCTATCTTAACTAAGGATCCAAGTGATGATAGCAAGCAAAGTGAAGGGAAGAGAATGAAGAGAAGGGGAGGGAGATAGTGACAAAGATGGGGGGTGGAGAGAGAGAGAGAGAGAGAGAGAGAGTGATGGGGGGAGATGGAGAGAAGGAGGTAGGATGAAAGAGAGGGGACAGAGAGAAGAGGAGAGTGGGGGAGAGAGATATGGAGTTGGAAGGGGAGAGAGAGGGAGGAAAGAACTAAGGCATAGGGAGATAGAGGTGGAGAGAGATGGAGGAAAGAACTAAGGCGTGGGGAGATAGAGGTGGAGAGAGAGAAGAAGTGACAAGGAATAGATGGATAGAGAGAGGGAGAGAAGATAGGAGGGGGAGAGAGAATAGGTGGGGATAAAGATAGGGAGAGAAGGGAAAGAGATAGAGAGGGAGGCACAAATATGCAGTGGGGAGAGAGAGAGAGTGATGGGGGGGGACAGAGGGAGGTGAGAGAGAAAGGGAGAGAGAGGAGAAAGAGATGAAGTTAAAGGGGGAGAGAGAGGGAAGGAAGAAGAAAGACATAGAGGAAGAAAGTTAGAGAGAGAGAGGGAGTGACACAGGAGCGATGGAGAGTGGAAATATAGAGGGAATAGAGAGAGTGTGTATGTTTGGGGAGTGAGATAGAGAGAGGGAATAAGAAAGATACAAATATAGATATTATATAGTATTATATAACCAGCCTAGATCCATCTTAACCTGGATCTACCAAGCACCAAAAAAGGGGTTTACACATCGAGAGATTAGAGCCCTCTCGGTGCTTGATATATCCGGGTTAAGATGGATCTAGGCTGGCTTAATAAGTTAGTAGTTGTATTTCATAAACTAACAATATTTTTTTGGTTGTGTTTGAAAACAATTTTTCCATATTTGGTGTATTTATTTTTTTCCCCGTGGAAAAAGTCGTAATTTTATTCATAAGACAAAATTACATTTTGTAGATGCTAAAGAGCATATGCGAATGGTCCATTTCTATTTTCACAAAAACCAAAAAATAAAAAAGTAAATATGCTATTCTTTTCTCCCTTTCTTTTTCTCCACCTTTCGCCACCCTCCAGTGTTGTGGGTAACAGTTACAATGGATAGCTTATTTTTAGTTATCGTTATGGGAGAGTCATTGTCCAACTTAGATCCTTCTGATCCATGAGTTACCTTGTTGCCAGATATTTCCTTTCCTGTTGGCTGGGAGGCTTTTTGCTACAAAGGGTTACTGGGGGCTTCCTCTTTCGTTAGTGTGTTATTTTGGACTTTTTGTTCATCCATTTCTGCTTTGGAATCTGTAGTCTCTGATGTGTCTTCCTTTTCATCCAATGGATCTATATGTTGCCATCCTTTAGGCTTGCTCTGTTGCTTCTTGTTCCATTAGGGGAGGTGTCTTGTCTATGGACAAGCACTAAGGAGATGGCCTGTTTGTAGACATCTACAGCATCAGAACGTTGTATTTTCATAATCCAAGGATTGTATCCACTGTGTATTATTGAATTTTAGTGTTATACTTTCTGGTAGTCCCTGACTGAGATCTACTTCAACACAAATTCTGGCAAATGTAAATATTCCCCTTGTGAGTTTGTCCCCATCAATCTTTAGAAATTTTCCCAAAGTGTTTTCTATGGCAATTAAAACCTTGTGGTTCCAAAAGTGTAATGGAAGGTTATGCAACCTAATCCAAACTAGCATCTTTGATACGACCTTTGTGTTGGCATTGAAATTTGGAAACCAAGGGGTCATGAAGAGCCTTGCGCTACCCCAAAACCATGGTCCCTTGTTGAGGATGTGTTCCTTTTCCTGTTTTGTGTTGAATCTTACGATAAAAAACCCCTTGGGGCATAAGTATATTTCACAGTTTGGTGTCCATTTAGTATGTATCCAATGGTGTAGAACATCAGATTTGGGACAAAATCCATTAAATCTACAGATAAATGAATGGGAGTAAAGATATGTATACAAAGCATTTATCTCAGGCATTGCTATGGTGACAGCAGGTTTCTCAGTTTTTTGTACTACAATGTAGGGCCCAAGAAGCTCAGGCGTTGTTACTGGTTTGTTCTGCACTTTCCCTTTACCTTTGTCTACATCCTTGAAATATCTTTCATTCTTTGAGCTGGTTCCAGAACATCCACCTTGCAGATGGAGATTGATGATGATGGTCAAGTTTGTGGTTGTTGTAATCCTGAAGGGTGTAGTTATCCTGTAAGTTGCGTCCCATGTAGATCAGAGTTTACCCATGTTCTAGTATACCAAGGAGGTTTTGTATTTTATACCTTAGATCCTAGACCCTGCTGCCCTTCCAAAACCTCAAGAAATAATACCTTCCTTCCGATGTTTTGATGAAGAACTGTGTGAGATCCACCTCTCTAGGGTATGAATCCATCTGAGAATGACCTCGTCCTAGTGCCTAGGTCATCCTGCTTCAAAACCCTAGATCATCGTCATTATGCTTTCCTATCAGGCATTATTTTGTGTTTATGACCTGGGATTTAGGGCAGAGAGGTGTCTTGACAGTTGCATGCCCCCAGATCTAGATTTTGTGTGGGTTGCTCGTTCTTCTAAGTGCCTGATCTATTGGATCATTAGCAGATCTAAGCATATTACTACCTTCCATGGCAGGAATGCTCGACCCAGATTCATTCATTAGCCATACGAATGTAGCTTTGACAAATTCGAGAATTAGGAAAAGGTATACTAAATGCAAGTTGTCCCTTACCTCAGAGTCTATGTCGTATAGGCTGCCAAATTCAGCCCTATAAGCGTCCAAATTTCCCTCTTGAAGCGCCACCACTGTAGAAAACTGGACTCTCAGATCAATCTTGTAGTCCTGGGCAATATCCCTTAGGAGACACTGGAAAGTGACCTTACTTATAAGTAGATCAGTGCTTTCCTCATACTTTTGGATCTCCCAGAGAGCAGCGGTGCCAGGCCTGAACCTATGTGGTTTTTTCTCTCCTTCCATTGCTAGTGAAAAATTATGATCTGCCTTCATTGCCAACTTCTTGCGGGGCATCTTCCCCTAAGTTTCTTTGTGGGTAGTCTGGATTGTTCGGGCCATTGATCTGTATTTTTCTCCGCCTCTAGAATTCTCTTGATTGAACTCACCATTTTGGTGTATTTATCATAATAATAATAATCTAATTTTAATTTAATTTTAAGCTTACGTTTTTTATGCAATGATTTTGTTGTTAGTATATAGAGATAGATATGTTATACTTTTGGAATTTCAAAAAGGAAACACATGCTCTTAACTTGGTTGTATTGAAAACATTTAACTCTAAGAAAGAAACATGCCCTCTTAACTTGGTTGTGTTAAAAACATAAGTGTTCTTGTATACTAGGTGGGTGCAAACAAGAGAGAGTATATGGTAAGTGGATTAAATAGTTAAAAACAATGTTATTTAAGGAGAAAGTTACAAAAATCTAACAAATAGGCTAGGGTTAGGATATTACTATTTTGGGACATCTAAAGTTGAAGGTACATTTTATCAAAGTTTAGTCTAAGCCCTTGGGTGTAGGGCAAATATTATGGGTATCTTGGACTTTTGGTGTGTATTAGTGGTGTCAACTAGTGGAGGAGTGTCCAACCAATGAGTAGGCAAAGTTTTTCATCTACAAGGTTGGCATCAATCAAGTATTCTCCCTCTCTACCCAACTCTAAGATGAGGTGTGTGCATAATGGACTTATTATGAGGTGTGTGATCTTTAAGTTCAAGGGCTTGACGTGGCTGCCTCAACCTACAAATATTTAAAGGAGATATGTGTTTTTCAATTAAACCCTTGTAGTCAAGGTGTTGCAAAAGAGGAAGGCCTTATGGCTATTTTTAAGGGGTTGTAATGACCCTCATCTTCTGGTAAATATGTAGATATGATGCTAATGGTCTTGATCTTAGTACATTCACATATATAATGTAAATATTTTCCTATCACCTTGCATTGTGTAAATATGATAAATATTTTGTGGTTACCCGAATGTACATGTTGGAATTCCACTTGTATGATTATGGGAGACACTTCTGAGTTATCCTTGTGTACATGGAGAAGATCATAATTACTCTATGCGATAAAAACACCTAGCAATATTTTCACATTGAACGTTATATAGTAAACTTAACCCTAATATATTAGTGAAGAACAAGTAACTAGCGAGACTCTGGAAGGGTTTTTGGATTGACTGTTAGTGAAACTCATTGCAGTTAGGTGGCCAATATGTGGTGAGTGTTAGTGAGTGCTAGGGAAACATAAGGGATCACTAGTTCAAAATGCATAGAAATGAATGAATAAGAGTGTGTGATAGGGAGTTTCAATGAGTTCCAGGTGTGTTAAGAGGGGAGTGACATGGTATGCTAAGTAGTGCTAAGTCATTCTAGCTTGCTAGAGTGACATGCAACCAATATGTGCTAGGTGCCAAGGTGTGCCAAATAGTTCTAGGAAGTGTTAGGGAGCGTTAGGGAAACAAAAGGGAGAACTAGGTGAAAGTAATGCATGCAAATGAATGATTAAGAGTTTGTGACAGGAAGTTTCAGTGATTTCACTGTGTGCTAAGGAGGGAGTGACAAGGCATGCTAGGTAGCGCTAAGGCATTCTAGAGGCTAGGGAAACATGGCAAGATGTGCTAAGTGCTAAGGTGTTTCAATGCATGCCAAGGTGAGTTATGGAGTGTCAAGGAAAAACAAGGGAGCACTAGTTCCAAATGCATGGAAATGAATGAATAAGAGTGTGTGACAGGGATTGTTAGCGAATTCTAGGTGTGCTAAGGAGGAAGTGACAAGGTATGCTAGGTAGTTCCAAGGAATGCTAGAGTGCCAAGGCAACATGCCAAAATGTGCTAAGTCCTAGGGTGTGCCAATGTGTGTCAAGGAGTGCCATGAGAACACAAGGGATAACTATTTCAAATTGCATGGAAATGAATAGATAAGAGTGTGTGATAGGGAGTGTCAGCAAGTTCCAATTGTGTGAAGAAGGGAGTGACAAGGGTATATGCTAGGTAGTGCCAAGGCATGTTGGAGTGTCAGGGCATGTTAGGGAGTGGTAGGGTCTATTAAGGAGTGGAAAATCATGCCAAGGAATGTATAGGGTGATAATGTGTGCCATGTAGTGCCAATGGATTGTTATACATGCCAGATGTTATGGCACGTGAAGATGTAAACTATGTTGCCTAGTTGTTTTATGGGTACTATTGGATGTGAGCCTTGAATTCGTAACTTGTTAAGTGTTATGAGTTAATATTGGACATGAGAAGCCTACGATGATTTATATTCCATTAGGAGAAGAAGGAATAGTATAGTGTAAACGTAACTTGGTAAAGTTGTTGTAGTCGAGGTAGGACTTGGTTGGGTTCCTAAGTCTAAAAGAAAATAAGGGTAGTTATGAGGGAATGATAATTAAGGAGTGCCATGGCATGCCAAGGAATGAAAAGGTGTGCTGACATATACTAGATATTGTCAATGCATGTCAAGGAGTGTTTGGGAGTGTATGGAATCATAAGGGAGAACTAGGTTAAAGTGCATGCAAATGAATGAATAAGAGATTATGCTAGGGAGTGTCAGTGAATTCTAGGTGTCCTATGGACGAAGTGTGTTAGGAGAATTTCATATTAGGACTTGTAGGAGGAAAGCCTATGATTTTGGTAAGAGGATGGAAAAAGTAGTTTGAGACAAAGGGAGACTTTGATCTAGGCACAACACTATTTTTTCAATGACTTGGTTGGGTTCCCAAATCAAAAAAAAAGTAAGGTTATCTATGAGGGCATGAAAACAAGGGAGTGCCAAGGTGTGCAAGGAATTTCAGGAGGTGCTAACACATGTTATAAAGTTCCAAGGAATGTTAGGAATGTCAAGACATGCCAAGTGCTAAGGCATGCCAATGTGTGCTAGGTTCTAGGATGTGGCGTCAACACATGCTAGGGATTGCCAAGGAAACACAAGGGAGGACTCATTTCAATCACATGCAAATGAATGAATTTGTGTGTGTGATAGGGAGTGTTAACACGTTATAGGTGTGCTAAGGAGGGAGTCACAACGTATGATAAGCAGTGCCAATAAATGATAGAGTGTTAGGAAATCCTACTACGATGTGACAGGTGCCATGGTGTGCCCATGAGTGATAGGGAGTGTTAGGGAAACAAAAGGGAGCACTAGGTCATAATGTATTGAAATGAAGGAATAAGAGTGTGTAGCATGGAGTGTTACTGAGTTCCAAGTGTGTTAGGGAGGAGTTACAAGGCATGCTTGGCAATGCTAAGGAATGCTAGAGTTCTAGGGCAACATGCGGCCAAGATGTGCCAACGCATGTAAGGAAGTGTTAGCTGGGAGTGCCAGGGAAACACAAGGGAGAACTATGTAAAAATGAATGGAAATGAACAAATAATAGTTTGTGATTAGAAGTTTTAGTGAGTTCTAGGTGTGCTAAGGTCAAATTGACAAGGTATGCTAGGCAATGTTAAGGCATGCTAGAGGGTAGGGCGACATGCCAAAATGTCATAGGTGCTAGGGTGTAACAACACATGTCGAGTGACAAGGAGTGCTAGGTAAACACGAGGGAGAAATAGGTTAAAATGCATGGAAATGAATGAATAAGATTTTGTGACCAAGAGTGTCAGCGATGTCTAGGTCTGTTAAGAAGAGAGTGATAAGGTATACTATGTAGTGCCAAGGAATGCTAGAGTGTTAAGGCAGTAGGCCAAGATGTGTTAGGTGCTAGGGTGAACTAGGGAGTGTTAGGGGGTGTCAAGGAAACATAAGGAAGCACTAGTTCAAAATGCATGGAAATTAATGAATAAGAGTGTGTGCGAGGGAGTTTCAATGAGTTCTATGTGTGTTAAGGAGGGAGTGACAAGTTTATATGCTAGGCAATGCCAAGGTATGCTAAACTACCAAGGCATGTCAGGAAGTGCCACAGTGTGCTAGGGAGTGTCAAAGCATGCCAATGAATGTAGGGGATGTTAACGCATGCCACATAGTGCCAAGGCATTCTAAGACATGTCAGGTGCTATGGCATGTCAAGATGTAAATTGTATTGCTTAATTGTTTTAGACCAACGTTGGATGTGATGAGCCTTGTCTTTGTAACTTGTTAATTGGGATGAGTGAGATTGTACATGCGTACCCTAAGATGAGTTACAAGTAGTTCTTAGGTGAACAAGCCATATGTTGAATTTCCATGACACATGAGAATCCGAGTTTGGCCTTAGAAATTGTTATGCGAAGACACTCAAGTGCCACAACACCTACTATGCAAAACAAAATATGCCATGAAAGAAAAAGTAATGGATTGAGCGCACATAATTTAGGGTCTTCACATCTTCATATGTTAATTCTTATTATGGTGATATACAATAGCCATTTATATGTCTGGTGTAAGACTCCTCTGGAGATTTCTATCCAACAACAACATCTATGTGGTAAAAGGTGTACTGTCAGAGATTGCTCCATCAAAAATAGCAACCAAAAGGGACCTTACTATGCACACAGATGAAGAATTAAGAATATTGTCATCTATGAGTGCTGATGTGGAGGTATGGGACAAAATTACATAGGTAGGAAACCTTTTTGTTCAACCAATCAAGATCTAAAAAGGAAAATGTGTGATTATATATACATGTGTGATAGTATTTGGAGAAATTCCAACCTCACCCACAAATTTGTTGACATCTTGCTGGAGTACTATAGTTGTGTTAGTGTTAGTATATGCATACTTCCACCAGGGATCAAATCTTCTCTTTGGATTTTCATTTTAGGTGTCTCATTCTGAATTTTTGATCATTCCACTAGGTCATGCCAAAATGGTCCACTGATGGTTGTCTTCTTCTCAGAAAATCAAAATTTTCCTCATGAGGTACATTTGTTGACCCATCTCCATGTTGCATTTAGTTATGGTTTCAGTTATGTTATTTTTAGAGACAAGGTAGTTATGTTTCCATTAGATCTTAGGGTCAATTTTCAAGGTCAAAATCATAGTTTCAAGTGTAAATAAAGGGTAGCAAAGGTATGAGGAAGACCAATAAACAAAGAGTGATTGCTAGTAAGTCATGGTTGTTGTAGAAAAATCTTATTTCACTGATGTAATTTTCATCTCAAAAACATGTTTTTGAGATTAAAACAAAGTATTTTAGTTGATATATATATATTATATATATATATATATCATGTAATGCAAGTCATTTCATGTAATAAGCGTTCCCATAAGTGGCCCATGCATTTCTCCTTGCTACAAGTAATGAAAGCCATTGAAGAAATTAGTTCAATCAAAGCATCATCCACTTAAAAGGAGGCAAATAAAGAAAATCATTAAACACAGATTTGAAGACAAAGTAAAAGTTCCAAAAAACATTATAAAGTGGGTTTTTTCTAAAGAAAAACCAAAATCGCCCTCTATATGAGAGTTCAAAATCCTTTTTCAAATTCATCATATTCATTTGACAAAGAGAAAGAAGTGGGTTGAAGGGGAGAAGGGAGTTGAAGCAAATTGGTGGCTGAGAAAGAGGAGGCGTTGCACATAGAGCAGGAGGCATTGCACATAGAGGAGGGAGCATTGTGCATACAGACAAAGCACTGCACATAGGGCTTGTTTTCCAGTACATTTTTGCACGACGCTACATATACAACCGAGCACTGTGCACCTGTACAAGGCGCTACGCATAGGACCAACAAACACCAACACCACCCTATTAACCATCTAAATCGCTCTTTTGCTACCTAGAGCCTTTAAGCAAGTAAGTACATTCCTTGAACCATCCTCTCGACACCCATTTCATGATTTTTATTTTTTTTTTCTATTTAAATTTTCAAACCCCAAGTTGCCTAAAAAACCCTCCCTGCTTACCATATCCATTATTCCCACATTCTCTTGTCAAATCCCTCCACCTATCCCCTATACCCTAATCCCAAAAACAAAATCCTTAAACACCTATTTACTAAACAATCCCTACCAAAAATACCCTCCTTCTCACTCTCACATCACACATATCTCATTCTACATCGCACAAACTCCTCTCCCCTTCCCCTATCCCTATTCACCATAACTCACTTCTTGATTACCTTCTCTAGGGTTTCAAAGTTTCAAATTCAAAAGACATGGATAAAGAGGACATAGATTATGAGGAGGAAAACAGTGGCAGTGAAAGCATGGGAGATGAACCTCAGCATCAGAGAAAACCACATAAGGAAGGAAGAATTATCAAAGAGGAACCATCAAACATCAAAGAGTTACAAGCTTCTCATATAACTGTCTCTTGTTTCAGGCATCTAGGGTGTTATGAGTTTTTTGACCAGGTACAAAGAGTTCAACATCATCCTGAGCTGACCAGGCTTTTTGTAGCCAATCTCTGTGAGAACAAGGTAACTCTTGTCGAGGTGACATTTACAGTTCATCCTCCATCATCACTGATGCTATAAGGATTCTGAATGTGGGGAAAAATGATATAAAGCACAATATTTGGATGAGCACTACTAAGAGCCATACATTAAACCCAGGTATAGGAATGAAAAGAAGAGGACCTTTCCTTTCATGTTCCTTGACGACATGTATGCCCCTATGATGAGGATCATTATGAAGTATTTTACATGTGAGGACTAATTTTCCAAATTGTACACCTATCATATGAGGCTTCTTATGCACTTCACAAGAGTTAAAATGATGAAAATCCCATATTTCGTATTCAAGAACATTAAGAAGATGGCCTACATTCTATAGAAAAAGCCATACCCCTAGCAAATGAGTAGTATCTATCACTATTCCTTGATTAAGATGATTGTGCTACATCGTCTCAACCTTCTCAATATCTCCTGGGATACATTTATTGCCAATGACATCTTCAATGGTCCTCAGATTCCTCCATAGGTGGCCCAAGAAGAAGAAAGGCATTCCAACAGTGCCAAAGTAAAGAAAAGTGAGAAAACTAAAGAGACTAAAGTTGTTGAGAAGCCAGAAACCTAGAAAACATATCAGATAGGGGCTAGAAAGTTGTTTGCAGTGGATAGACAAGTCTTTACCCCACTTGATGTGCAAGGGGCCTTGCCTTTTTCATTAGCTCATAGGCAAATTCTTTCTCCACAAACTGTGGAAGGGGCTTTGCCTTCTTCATCAAAACAACAGGTACAACAGGTGCAGTAGGTACACAAAGGGGAAGAAAAGATTCTAGAGGAAAGCCTCAATGATGAAGAGGAAAGGGAATTTGATTTGATGGAACATGATGGACCAGAACAACCACACATTCATCATGGCATTGAGATAGTCGACTTGGAGGCTCAATATGAGGTAATAAATGAAAATATAACCATAAGGGAAAAATATGCACAGATCCAAGCACTGATGGACAACCTGGCAACATCTAAGTATGTCATTTCATACCTTGAGCAAGAGAAGAAGAAGCTAAGTGAAAAAAAAGTCCTCATGGAGCTGGAGCTTATCAAAGCAAAGAGGCAAGGTGAAAAAGATAAATCATGCAAGAGGAAGAAACCCTAGCCACCTTGACTACAAAACAAAGGCTTGAAAAGGAGATTGAGGATGATAGAGAAACTTGGCTTGACAGGGTCAATTTGCATTTGGAGAAGCTTCTACAAAAGGCCAATAGGGACAATCAAAACATTAGGCACATGGCTAGCCATTATAGGACCTGGAACAAGATTTGCTACACAAGGATCAAGCAAATGATGACAAGGCTAGAACAAGCACTCAAAGGAAAAAAGGAGGTTGAAAAGCTTAGGTTGCTTGATGAAGCTTCCTTGGCTAACCTAGACACTTGATGGTGGTATTCTCCACAAATTTTGAGTAAGTTTTGATAATATTTTCCTTTTGAAGAATTTTTCAATATTTGACTCAAAAAAATGGGCTCAGTGGCGCTGCGCTTTTCCAAGGGGCATCCAAATAGGAAATCGTTAGCATTTTTGGGTTCACAACGATTAGTACATGCACCATGTACATTTTCTAAGCTTTTGGAGCAAAACTGGCCAACCAACATGTCAAACAACACCCAAAAAATGGCCTTTCTGCCCTCTTTTTGAGCCACAGAAGAAGTCTTGGGAGAATCAGTTTTTTAGGGGACAAATAAACTCCAAATGGGAAAGTAAAGGCATATTTGGAAAGTAGACAGAACAAGATTTCCCATGAGTTATCATGAGCTCAATTTGCATACCAGGAAGACCTCCAAAATGGTCTTGCAAAACATGTTGTGCATAGAGCTTGGGCGTTGCGCATAGGACAATTTTCTGCTGAATTTTCACTTCACTATGCCATGACTATAATTTTGGGTTTTCTCTCAAGAATGATGTTTCTACTAATGTGAGTGGTGACTAGCCATGTAAATAAGATGGATAGTAGTCACTTTAAGGTATATTCATTAGATCAAAAGTTATCTTGAGGACAAATGAATTAGTTTCCTCCCTTCTAGAGGCAAGTTGTTAGGTTGCCTAGATTCTAGTTTCTTGTTCAATTTTTGATGGATTAGTTCCTCATCTTAGGGATTCGACCCCTGAGGATGGGAGGAGGTTGAATTTATGTCTATATCTTCTTTTTATTTCTCATTGTAAAGGGTTGGACTCAGTTGGATGCTTATGCTTTGAGTAGACATCATTTTGTATTAGTTTTCAGTGGGAGATTAATGAAAAGTTGCAGCTATTTCTTTGGGATCCATGTGGTATGATGGTCAGTTCAGTTTTATCTATTTTGATCATATGTTAAAATGTTTTTTTTTCCTTCATCAATCATTTCATTGATTTTAAGTGGATGTTTTCAAGTTGATAGGTAGAACCCATAATATCTATGCTCTGTTTTGGGAAAATATTCGCAATCTAGGTTTTCTCCAGTTTAGGAAGAATCCATGTTGCTTACATGCTCTTTCTAGCTCCTCACCTGTCTTGAATCACCACACCCATCAAGCCCTAGAGTGTTGAGCCTTGTGCCTACCTTTCCCCATTGAACACCCTGCAATTTTGACCTAATTTCCTTGCCCTAACTGTTTAGCTCCTCCTGATCCAGCAAAACCCTTCAAAATAAAATCAAACCTTGTGATACTATACCTAGCCTAATATCATTTTCTTGATCCAGTCATCTTAGCTGAGATCCTTAGGGAGAGAGCCCTCTCTTGGCCTAGTAGGGCTAGCTACTTGGCTAAGTGTGGTTTTTTGTTACCCTGGCATTGCCTTCCTTCAGCCTAAGGTTCAATCCAGGTGATAAAAAATTGTTCCTAAATTTAATAAACATGTAAAATATGACTGGCTTTTCAATACAAAATATAAATTGATAGTAACATGACCAAATTGTGAAAGTGTAAAAATTGGTATGGTTTAAAGGGATCAATCCCTTTGAAAAGTCTTAAATGTGGTAATGAAGGTTGAGCCTCGTTATAGAACCCATTTGGGCATCCATATTAGGAATTGGTGTAGGGTGCAACACTTCAAAATAATTTTTGTAGCAGTGATTTCAACACTTGTATAGTGACATGGGGTTGGAGTTGGCTTGTAAAAGCTCATTGGTCTACTTTGGAACTTCTCTAGGGTGATTCCTTAGATGATGTGGAGTACGAGGGCATGATTTGATATTAGTTTGCATTGAAGAGGCTTTCTGAGTTCAGATACTGTAGAAAAACCCCTTGTTTTGAATAGGGAAGCACATGCCACTGAAGAAAGTAACAACAAGTACACAGATTTGAAACTCAAATCACATCACTATTTATTACTTGTTGAAACAAGAAATAACTAAAAAATTCAAACACTACTATTCACTTTTCCTTTAGTCTAGAAGGTACAATGAATCTGGAAACATGTACAACAATGTCTCAAATTTTTTAACTCCTAATCCTAATGCACCTTCCTTGCATGCATAGATAAGAAAATTAAAGTTTTCCGCTAGTGAATATGATATGAGATATGCAAACATGCTTCCTTAGCTAGGGCTGAGAATTAATAACTAGGGAAGTTCTCCTTTTAACTGTGCATGCAAAAACTAAATAAAGCAAACAAATTCGCTACTCTAGGTGCCAGAAACGAATCCACTTCCTAAGGTAAGTGATTTCCCCAAAACAAGATATTAAGGACTCAGAAACTTTGTTTCTTCCTTCAAGAGAAGTGTATGCCAAAAAAAACTAAGCTATCATTCACTATCCTTCAAATTCATTCACCTTTAACAGAAATCTTGTGCCCAGAAAAAGACAAGAGACCAATATCCAACAAAATTCGCTGACCAGTGAGAGACTCTTGTGCTCAAACAACGAGATAATACGAGAATGTCAGCTAGGGTGGAATATTTCACCACCGAAGTTGACAATATATAAAATGTGTCAAAAGCTACCAGACCTAATGCTCAAGAACAAATGAATTAATCCACACTTGGTGATCCAAAATGTATTCAATCCTTCTTTATTTATAGATTTTGCAGAGGGGTTTCATATTCTTAAGTGATTGAGTAAACCTTACTCCAAACCCCAAATTTGGGTTTTTTAAGCCCAGTTTCCCCACAAATTGTCCAACAATGGGTATTTTTGGGTTCTTCCGCCTTTATGGAGGACTATAGTCTATGAGAATGGATAGGATATTACGTCCCATTCGTCCTCAATTTGTAGAGGGTGTTACATGGCATCTAATAAAAGAAACAATGCTTTAGTTTAGGAGGTAATAACTAAATGCTTATTACTTTCTACATAGGACATACATCTTGCAAAAATGATAATGGGGTACAAATACTACAAAAGGCCTAAATCTTACTAGCATTGTCATGGTCCAAGAATAAAACCTCTTTCAAGTGAAACAAGGTTAATACCACATACTACAAGCATAAATGACAAATTCAAAAACAATATACTTATTCAATGAAAGAATGATGAATCATATTAGCGCACTTCAATTTTAATAGCTCTTGAGTTGCAGTGTCAATCAAAATTTCTCTGGTTGGATCATAATTAAGTACTCAATGTTGTTTTGGGTCCAATTTGGGGAAAAAGGAGGAGCTCTTGGTGACAATGGGATGATCAGGCTTTTCAAAAGGGAGCTCTGCTATACTTTTCAACATACAAGCCATTCATTCTAGTGGAGGAGATATAGAGAAACCTTTACTAAGGACCTTTCCAATATCAATTTGGAGGAAAATCCATTTTCATAGCTTAAACATAGTTCTAGATTCAAACAAGAGTAGTCATTTTTCAAAACAATTATTAATTCCCAACAAATTGGAGCCAAGCTGACATTTTGTCCATTTATTCTTCTGCTAGACAAGTAAGCATGTATGAAAAGTCCTTGGCCCTTTGATCTAGTATATGATGCAAATCTCTTGATTAGAAATGCAATAAGAGATGCAGTTTATATTAAGGAAAAGGGAAAAGTAGAGGGCCAGTTAATAATTATCTCTAAAAAAATCTCAATACAATCATAACATATTTGAAATGGAAAAGGATAAATCCATCGTTATTTTTTGCATTAGAAGCTTTGCTAATTTCCATGATTGAAGCATGTATTCATGCCTTGAAAGAAGCTCACAAATGCTTTTGATATTGGTTGAATCAAATAAAATGTGCAAAGTTGCACTTACATAGAGGTATAGAAAAAAAGTATGATTGAAGCATGTATTCATGCCTTGAAAGAAGCTCACAAATGATTTTGATATTGGTTGAAGCAAAGAATATGTGCAAAGTTACACTTACATAGAGGTATAGAAAAAAAGTATGTGGAGCTTGTTGTCCCAGACTCCAAACAAAGAACAGACAAAAGGTGAAAAAACCAAGTCAAAAGCTATGTGTAGCTTTTGTCATGCAGAGGTAGGTGTTAACTCCACACTCTACAACGAAGTCTTTGTGAAGCAAGTGACACAAAGGTTTGCATGTAGAACTTTGGATTAAAAGGAGTGGAGCTTGATGCTACATGTCCACTATTACCCCACTTTCTATATGAGTTACAGGAGATAAAAATAATGAGATATGGGAGATACAGAGTAGATACTATTTTTATTAAAATTTAATAAAAAAATACTGCTATGTCTTGCTCGACATAAAAGAAACATCTTCCATAAAATATTTTCTCCATGAACCTGATTTAAAATGAATCTCTTCCATTGATGCACCCAGCCGCAAATAGAAACGATGCCGATGGGCCAATTTTAGTTTAGAAAATTCACGATTAGTTTCAATTGTAAGATCTCCTATTTTCAGTTCAAATTTCAGTTACAAGTAGTGAAACAGGACTCTCTGATTAATCACGTGTTGGAATCTGCTCGCTCTCCAAATGATCTGATCTAAATATTTACAATTCTAACTCACGTTGACCAAGTTTAACTCATGGTCAATGCAATTTTTGACTTGAGGCTTGCCGATTAAAGAAAATTCTTGCGATTGATTCCAATTTATTCAATTTTCAGCCTTGACTCGACGAGCATGAGTTTTTCAAGTTTAGATATGCTGCATTGCTAAAAACTAAATGTCAATCATTCCAAAATTTATTTCTCATTTCTCAGGCCCAAAACTCATACGTTGAGACCTTCAGAAATCAATCACTACTCACTATTACACAGTCCAGACTCAATATCAGGGAACCGCCAAGGTGTGCCTAAGTCAAGACTCCATATTGGGCAGTCGCTAATGTGTGCTCTATCCATACTCCATATCAACCCTCAGCTAGTCACGTGTCACCTTCAACGTGCGATACCTTTAGGCTTAGCCACTTCACTATTCAAGAATCGAGGTACATTGGCACTTGGCTTAAATAATAGGTATATTACTATATTGAAGTTTCAATGGCAAGTTTCAAGTTTCACTATTCAACAATCGAATGTTTGGTGTATTCCTTTGGTTATGACTTTTAAACCCTATAAATGGGACTTAAAGAGATTTTTAAAATGCACTAAGAAATGGTTTCATACCAACAATTGACCAAGTCATCAAGCATATCTTCCTCGGTTGATGTCTTGCCGACTTTAAAGGCTTTAACCATGCATTCACAACATTGGGCATTTTTGTTCTTCTAGAATCTATTATTGATGTATTGGTTTAATTGTCTTATGCTAAATGAACTTGCAAATTAAATATTACAATGCAATATATGTTGATAATATTTCCTTTAGGTAGCATTTCCTCATATATACCTAATTGTGTTTCAAGGTCATAATGATATATTAGGTCGAAATGTGCTTGTGTTGCTGGACGGACTCCTCTTTGATCCTTGACAAAACCTCATATCCTTTAAAACCAACCCTATGTTTTGCGAAGTTATATATGACATTTTTAATTTTAATTTTTTATTGTATTTTAAAGGAGCCAAATTAAATAGAAGGCACAACTCCACATCTAAATAGAAGCCATAATTTAAACACAATTCCAAAAAAACAACAATGCCGAGGGAGAAGGAGTTTTCTTGGGCTTATTGTGACAAGGTTCTTGGAGACCCCATTCTCGTTTGTAGATTTTGCAAAGCGAAATGTAGTGGAGGAATTTATAGATTCAAGTACCACCTTGCAGGAATACCTGGCCATGATATAGGTCTTTGCAAAAAAAGTTGACGGAAATGTCAAACACCAAGCAACCTTGGCCATTGATATGTTCAGTCAGCATAACACAAAGAAAGAAAAGAAAAAAAAAGAAATAGGAACTCCTAGAGTTGAGATTTTTTTCTTCCACTACCCAATTATCATCTCCATCTGTTGAATCCTCAATGTAGTTCCCAAGTTTCCCACACATGCCTCCAAGTCCAAGTCAAACTTAAGGCCAAATGAATCCTCCTGCATTCAACATTGGAGGTAGAAACATAAACACCTTTTTTTCTCCCCACACAAAACCTGGTTCCCAACCTACCTTGGATACCACTAGTTGGAAAAAAAATATCCATAGTCAAGAAAGGAAGGCTATTGCTAACTTCTGGTACGATTCTGACATACCTTTCCACTGTGTTGTAAGTCCTTGTTGATAAGCTATGATTGACTGTTGTTGCAGGTCCAGGGTTCAAAGCTCCTTCATTAGAGAGCATTATGACAAATTTGCTATTAGAATGTGTTGAAGATGCCATGCTTGTGCTATCTGAGTTTAGTTCATCGTGGGTGGAAATAGGGTGCACGATCATGAGTGATAGATGGATAGATCAGAGGAATAGAACTTTAATAAATCTCCTTGTATCTTGTCTAGTAGGTACAATATTTCTCAAATCAGTGGATGCCTTAGATAAGGTTAATACTACACAACTTATTTGTGAAATGATGGAGGAAGTCATTCAAGAAGTGGGAGAAGATCATGTTGCACAAATTTTCACCGATAATGAAGCTAATTATATGGCTGCTAGTAGACTTTTTGAGATTAGGCATCCCACTATTTTTCAGACCTATTGTGTTGCCCATTCTATAGATTTAATGCTTGAGGACATTGGTAAGCTTCATTGGATACATAAGGTTGTGGAGAAGGAAAAATTCATAACAAAATACCTATACAACCGCATTATTGTCCTAAACACCATGAGAAAATACACTGAAGGTAAAGAAATTGTTCGACCTGCAGTGACCAAATTTGCAAAAAAAATCATTTTTTTGCAATTTGTGGTTGAATAAAAGATAAATATGAAGAGGATGTCTTTGGGACCTAAGTGGATGGCATCTAAGCATTCCAACACCCTTGAAGGTATTGAAGTTGTTACACTTGTTTTTAATGACGGTTTCTAGAAAGATGCAGAAGAGATTATTGTTGTGATGTAATCCCTTGTTAGAGTTCTCAAGTACTTCAAGTCTTTTAACTTTTTCATGTTTTAAATTTCATTTCAAGCTTCTTTTTATTTTCAATGTTTCATATTAATTTAAATTTGAAAGCTTGAACTTTGAGGATGGTTGATGGTGACAAACCCTCTAGGGGTTGCATTTATGAGATGATCGATCTCACAAAGGAGGCCATAAAATGAAGATATGGGGATGAGGAGGAAAAATATATGCCTCTTTGGGACATTATTGATTCACATTTGGATAGGAAATTGCATTCCCCCTTAGATGCTGCAAGGTAGTTCTTAAACGCATAGTATTTTTATGATAAGAGAAAATTTAATGAGGATGGGGAGGTTCACAGAGGACTTATGACATGCATGGAAAGGTGCTTCCCTGATCCAAAATTTCAAAGTCATGTATTTTCCTAGCTATAGGATTATAGAGCACCACCTAAATTATTTTCCAATGCCAGTGTTATACAAGAAAGGTCTAAGGTGTTGATAGGTACCCTTTGAGGCTTGAAGGCTTTATCAGTTCATTAAATTTGTTTAAACTTTATTTCGTAAGTTAAATGTCTTATTAAATTTTGTTGTCTTTTAAAGATTTTACTATTTAGTATTTAATACGTCTACTCACGAACCCTTGCCACTTTCTAGGTCTTTGGTGGCAAAACGTTTGTAGTGATACACCAGATTTGAAGAGATTTTCCATTCAAATCTTAAACCAAGCATGCAGTGCTTTAGGTTGTGAGTGAAACTAGAGCATGTTTGAGAAAATACATTCTAAGATGTGCAACATATTGACACAAAAGCGCTTAAATGACCTTGTATTTTTCCATTACAATCTACAACTTCGCAACAAGAAAATACTAGGTGAGAGCTTGAATTTGAAGGTCTCATAATCTGATTTCGAATTTAAAGTTTAAACTTTAAAGTCCAAATTCAAACTTAAATTCACATTTCAATGTCTCATGATGATTATAGGTTTGGATCATTCACCAATAGACCTTGAAGAGATCGATTTGCAAACTACAAATGCAGTAGATTGGGTCTAATTAGAGGAGGCTCCTCTTTTAAGCCTACAAGACTTGAAGAACTTTCAGAGTCAAGAAAGTGGAGTGGTAGGAATCACTTCTATTTATCACTCTTAAGAGTCTTAGAATCTTAGTTATTGATTTCTTCTAGTTAGTCTGTAGTTGTTTGTAAACTTTTAGACAAGGTATGATAATAACGGGTAAGGAACACCAGGGAATATCAATGAATGTCAAGAAGTGCTAGAGTGTTCTAGGTAGTTTCAGATTGTGCTAACATGTGCGAAATAGTGCCAAGTAATTCCAGGTGCTAAGACATGCTAGGATGTGCAGGGTGCCAGAGTATGCTAATATGCGTCAAGGAGTTTCAAGGCAACAAAAGGAATAACCAAGCTAAAATGAAAGGAAATGAACACATAAGAGGGTTAATAAGTTGCGACTTTATCTTTTTCAAAAGGGACATGCTAGGCACACTAATAATATGTTCCAATACATGCCAAGTGCCAATGTGTGCCAAGTGCTAATTTTTTTCAATGCAATATTATGCCAAGGAGTTCTATGGCATGCTAGGACTACAGGGAATGCCAACACATGATAGGGGAGTGCTATGCTATGCTATGGCATGCCAACATGTGCTTTGGTGTCCTACTCATGGCAAGATGTTCTAGGTACAAAGATGTTCGAAGACATGTGAGGTGCCAAGGAATGTTAGTGTATTGTTACAAAGCATGTTAAGGTGTGCCATGAGTGTTGAGGAGTGCTAGGTCTCTCTCATTAATAGAATTGACATAGCTTGATTATGTATTAAATAATATAGTTCCTACACACACTAGTGGAACTTTATTTAAAGAAAATTTGGTAGATAATAAACCTAATAGAGATGAATCTGTTGGGTTGTGTTATATTCTTTCCACATAGTTAACAGGGGGTTTGAGGGGTACCCATAACCCCACTTTATGGGGTCTGGGGCAGCGCCCCCGAAAATTTTGGTTTTGGACGCTATGTTACGTTGGACGGACCCACCTATGGTTTTGTGCATGATTTTCGCACATGTTTTTTGGACGCGATGGTTTTCGATCCATGGTATTGGATGCGATGGTTTTTTGGTCATGGTATTGGACGCAAGATTTGCCGGTCCATGGTATTTGATCTTTGGCATGTAAAATAACGTATTGAAAATTGAAAAAACATAATGAAAAAATCAGCATGGTAGTCCCGGTTTTGGGATCCAGTGGGAAATCTCTGTGTATATGTGTTTTATGTGTTATGCTCTCGCATTTTTATTTTTCCTGTGATCTAGAATTCGTATGCAGGTAATTTATGCACGGGGTTAAAATCTACATTTGGTATCAGATTTGTTTTGGATTCAAGGGGATGCCTTTGTTGCCGAGGGGTTGTGCTCGGGCATGTGGTAGACCCTATTCAATGGGAGATCTGCGAGATCGATTCTGGGGGTGAAAGAAGATGGCGAGCAGCGGAAAGATAGAGATTGAGAAGTTCAATGGTCAGAGTTTTGAGTTGTGGAAACTCAAGATGGAGGATTTGTTGGTGGATAAAGCTCAGTGGATCACGGTATATCCGGGTACTAAACCAACAGGAGCGATCGATGAAGAATGGAAGAAGTTGGATCGGAAGGCAAGGAGCACAATACGATTGTGTGTCTCAGATTTAGTATTGCTGAATGTATCAGGGGAAGCTACAGTGAAGGCTTTGTGGGACAAGTTAGGGACTTTGTACCAATCTAAGTCTCTGGTGAATAAATTGTTCCTGCGGAAAAAGCTGTATAAACTGAGGATGAAAGATGGAGACTCGGTGACAGAGCATCTGAATGCATTTAATACTGTGGTAAGTCAGTTATTATCTGTTGATATTAAAATTTCAGATGAAGATAAGTGCATCAGTTTGTTGTGTTCTCTACCAGACTCGTGGGATAGTCTGGTTATTGCAATAGGTAGCAATGCAACTGCTTTGCAGTTTGATGAAATAGTCTCAGCCTTGCTGACGGAGGAGATGAGACGAAAAAATATGGACAACCAGAATGGTGATACCTTGTCTGTACGAGACGGTCCCAAAACAGAAACAAAAATAAGTCATCGAGTGGGAGATCTAAATCTAGAGGGAGATCTAAATCTCCAGGAAAACCTACAAAGGTGGTGTGCTGGAAATGCGGAAAGGAAGGGCACTTCAGAAGGGAGTGTAAATCTAAAGCTCCTGATAAAGGACAGGGATCTGATGATGCTCCTTCTATAGAGGCGAAAACACCTCAGATGAAGGTGGGGATGTGTACTTGGCTTCTTCAAGTACACATGTAGATCATGAGGCATGGTTGATTGACTCAGGTGCATCCTTTCACTTCACTCCCCATAGAGAGTGGTTCTGCGAGTATGAGAAATATGATGGTGGTGATGTCTTCTGAGGAGATGATAGGAAGGCTAGAATCATTGGTCGTGGAAAAGTAAAGTGGAAGTTGCAAGGTGGAAGGGTTAGAACCCTTCCGGGTGTTCTGCATATTCCTGCGTTGGCCAGAAATCTGATTTCTATAAGAAAGTTGGATGATGCAAGTGTAAAGACAGTGTTCGAGAAGGATACCTGCAAGATGGTTCGAGGAGCACTAGTATTGAATCGTGGAGTTTGGATTGGAACTCTATACAAGCTGCAAGTTAGCACTGTTGTTGACGGGTGCAATAGTTCTATGGTTCCTGAAAATGGAGCAGAAAATCTAGTGGTCTCTGGAGAGAAGACCATGTTGTGGCATCAAAGGCTTGGACATATTGGAGAGAAGGGCTTTCGAATACTTCATGGTAAAGGTATGGTATAAGGTATGAGTAAGAGCTCTCTGGATTTTGACTTCTGTGAAAATTGTGTATATGGGAAGCAGATCGGGTGAGTTTCCTCTCTGGTGGTAAGAGGACGAAACAAATATTAGAGCTTGTGCACAGTGATGTGTTTGGACCTGTGAAAGTTCCATCACTGGGTAAGTCTGTGTACTATGTATCATTTATAGATGACTTCTCAAGGAATACATGGATATTTCCTTAAGAAGAAATCTGAAGCCTTGATAAGTTTAAAGAAATTTAAGCTCTAGTGGAAAAATCAAACAGAGAAGAAGATAATAGGTGCTGAGGACAGATAATGGTGAGTTAATTCCTGCACAAGGAAATTGAAGAATTCTTTAAGAAGGTGGTATAGCACAGTAGAAGACTCTCCATATACACCTCAGCAAAATGGAGTCGCAGAAAGAAATGAACAAAACATGATGAAGGGCAAGAAGCATGCTCAGTGGTGCCAGGTTAGGACAGGAATTCTGGACAGAGGCGGTGGATACTGCATGTTACTTGGTCAACAGGTCACCTTCATCAATGTTGGAGGATAAGACTCCACAAGAAGTATGGACTGGTAAGAAACCCTCTCTTCACATCTGAGGGTATTTGGATGTGATGCATATGTACATGTTCCAAAGGAGAAACGAACCAAGTTGGATAGTAAATCTGAAAAGTGCATCTTTATTGGGTATAAGGATGGTTTAAAGGGTTATAAGTTTTGGAACCTAGTAACAAGGAAGGTTGTGTACAGTCGAGATGTGGTGTTCAAAGAGGTTAAAGATGTTATTAAACATGAAGTCCAACCAAAGGAAACTGTGAAGATAGAGTTTGAACTAAAGGAGGAAGAATCAGACTCTGTAGTAGAGGATGAATTAGAAGATGAAGAGCGACAAACTCCGGTTGTGAGAAGATCAGTTCGAGAAAGAAGACAGCCAGAAAGGTATAGTCCATCTGCTTTCTGTTCAAATTTTGCTTTGTCTGTTATTGGTGATGATCCTAGAACTGTGAAGGAAGTAGTGGATTCAGAGGATGGAAAACTCTGGAAAGAGGCCGTGGTTGATGAAATGGCATCTTTGCACAAAAATGAGGCTTGGGATCTGGTGGAGTTGCCGGCTGGAAGGAAACCCATTGGTAGCAAATGGGTGTTAAAGAAGAAGACAAATGCAGAAGGGAAGGTGGAGAATTACAAAGCTCGGTTGGTAGCAAAAGGTTATTCCCAGGTGTCGGGAATTGATTTTGGTGATATTTTTTCTCCTGTTGCCAAGGTAACTTCTATTAGATTACTATTATCTGTTGCTGCTGCTTTTGATTTTGAGGTAGAACAGATGGATGTGAAGACAACATTTCTTCACGGGGATTTGGAAGAGGAAATCTACATGAAGCAACCTGAAGGCTTTGCGGTGAAGGTAAGAAAGAAATGCAAGTTAAAGAAGTCTCTGTATGGGTTAAAACAGTCACCAAGGATGTGGTATCAGAAATTTGATACATTTATAGTTGCCAGAGCTGTAGAAGTGAAAGAAGTTGGCTCTCTATATACAGGAGGGAGTGATTTCACTTAAAATGCATAAAATAATGATCTATTCCCTGAGATAAAAATGTGTAAAAGAAGAATGTGAAAGAGAAGAGGAGGCACAAAGGCACAAGGAAGTTATAAAGAAGAAGGATGAACATCTATATCAGCTGCATCGACAAGTCTCAGACCTAATGAATGATAAGGCCAAAGTCCATGACCTTTCTCTAAACCTGCTAGCATGCAGGTGGTGATCCCCCTCATACTCTATGTTCCTATGGGGACATTATTACTTATTTCAATTAAAGGCAGTTTATGAGAACAGGTCCTATTTGGGTTCTTCAACCTGCACCTTTTTGGAAATTGTTCACTCCTATAACTTTGATTACCAGAGCTTGCTATGCAAGATATTCTTTCACAATATGATGTGTGAATATGTGGGTACAAATATGGTGGCAAGTGTCCTCTCCTATAGGGGGGACTTGTAGCTGTAGGCCTTCCTTTAATTCAAGAGCAATTAGGTTGAGTGGCACCTGGCCAAGAAAATAACAGAAACCAACAAGGAAAGAAAAACATTGTGGGTCAGGGATAAACTAGGAATGCCTTACGAACTCCGGTGATAATTTAGACTATTCCTGAGCACTCCAGAAATTAGAAAACAATCGGCTTTCTACAAAAAAGGAATCATGAGGATCTACCTCAACCTGTTTACAAATATGGGTAGTTGAGCACTAGCTCAATGTCTCAAGCGCGCTGAGTCGTGTAGTGTCAAATTACAGGAAGGTGACCCCTTTAAGTACAGGAACTTCATGACTGTTGTTACATGGGTGCCAGAATATGCTTGGATTGTGAAGACACGGCGGCATTTTGTATTGGCCACAGGTACAAATTTCCTTCAATATGGTTGTCATTGGACGAGTATCAGCCCAATTACAATTTATGTGACTACGAAGAGGAATCTTGGCCACATCAGTTAATGGCCATTCAAGGATTCAAAAATCTAGGTGATCATACTAGTCGTGTCCACAATTTCATAGACTTGCATCAGGGGTATAGTAGAGGGAACTGAGATTCTACATTGGGACATGCAGTTGCTTCAGTCAGGTGGAGATGTTGGGTGTGGTTTTTTACCTATATTCTACACATTCCTTCCCCAGTTTTGACCTCTCTGTCCTCCAGGCCTATGACATTATATGACCAAATTCCCTATTTTCCTACCTTTTTAACCTATTCTACTATCATGTTACCTTGTTGAATTTTACCGAATAATGTGAGGCTTTATTCCTTTTTTTGGCTAACTGGGAGAGTATTGAAGAATTATCTTGGGAAGTTCTTCTTTTCACGTGATGGCTCGTGAGAACAAAGTGATGAATCATACATGTAGCAAGGATCAACTGCAGAAAAAAGGTAGAACAGTTTTTTGTTACACCTTGGACGTTATTAAGGGTTGTTGCTACACATTATATTCTCTTACACATTGTTGTTACACATTAGATGTTGTTATAGGTTGTTGTTACACATTCGATGCTGTTAGAGGATATTGTTACACAACACACTAATAGAAGAATTTGTCATCACACAAAAAGTGATGTCGCTGGTAATGTCATGTCATCTTGAACCACCATTCAATCGATGCTATTATGTTGAAGCTGGAAAATGTGGGTACTATTCCATATAACAACTGTCGACATTACTGATTGTTTATTTTTCAAGGAACAAGACTGAAGCAGTTGTAATCATAACTGATGTATATTTTTATTTAGAAGTAAGTCGTAACTACTTTTATTTTTTATCAGCATGAGAATCGTGAGATTCTCATGACCAATCTATTTCTAATTTCAGGCTGTAATAACTATAAAAGATTTTATTTTTCATGTACAAGGACGCGACATATAGAAGAGTATTGCTACTCTGCTTCTGTAATTCTCAGTTTATTTTTGATATCAATTAGCACAATGATGCTATTACTATTCTTCAACTAATTCATTAATCACTTTTGTGTTCTTCCTCTACCCCGTTGAGGAAGAAGGGCCCTCCTGTTTGGCAATGATTGCAGTGATATAGGTAGTGTACATTCTAGTTTAGTTATTCAATTTACGGTTTTTTGATGTTGTTGTACAAATCATGGATTACATTCGTTTTTGTTTCCATTTATATTATGTTCTTACACCAAGTTAATCAATAGAATGGTAGTAACCAGATGGAGTAGGTATTAGTTCGTGTGCGGCATGCCTTTACTTTGGTAACTGTGAGTTGTGAGTTAATTCTATAGAATGTTTTTATGTCTACACACATGGCTTGACGCAACAATTTATATCAGTGACATCTTTCACAGTTTTTTGCATTTTCTTATTCTTGGATGGAGTGTATTGGCATAGATAGTGTGAACTCCATTGAAACAACAAGACCTACCCTATGTTGACAATTAATGTTGCAGTCTCAGTCAAATAAGATTGATTAAAATGCCACTACAATAGTCATTTACTTGTAAGGGAACTTGGATGAAAAATGTCCAACTCTTCCACGTTGAAGCTGTTAGGATATTCCGACACATAGGAATAGTTAAGTATAACTTGGTCTAGTGTTACACTGAATTTTGTCACCTTGACTATCTGCAGTTTATGTGGCCTCATCAATAGCCACATTGTCCTCTTTGTCAAGCCCCATACCTCTGCTCTTTATGTCAAAACTTCAAAAGAGAGAAAGTCACTTGAAAACATGTTTATCTCTGGGTACGCAGGTTCTCTCTACCTTGCCTGCGTGTACGCACCC